>KK114556.1:865286-884264 GCA_000611955.2 Stegodyphus mimosarum
GATTAACGGATAGTTCGCTTTTACATCAGTCATAGAAGTTCCCTTCTTGCCCTTGCAAATCATTATGTGAATATGCCATTACAACTGTTAAAGCCTGAAAAGCAGCAGAGTTTTCGTCCACAATGTTTTAAGCGGACACATCTCTTTCATAGATCACTTTTCTATTACGAAGACAATTTTTCAATCAATTTTAGAGATTTGCTGGACAATTAAGACCTTACAGTGCGACGAGTGGTCGTTGGTACCAAAGGTTAGTAAAGGCGGATATCGCATCAACAGAATTTCCCCGAATATGCTAATTTCGAGAATAATTGTTTTCGATGATGGCTATTAGATTTTCCAGTGCATCCGTAGTTCCTTTATCCAGCCTAACCCGAAATTGGTACTGATGTAATAGTTTATTATTCAAGAGAAAGTATTCTCCAGGCAGAAAAGAGGCAAATTGATCGATAGGCACTAGGATCTGATTTATCTTTTCCTTTTTGGAGAAATAGCATTAAATTAGTGACTTTCTATGACTCTGTAAAATAGCTAAATTTAAGACAAGAGTTCATGGTATGGAAGGAAAGTTCGCTATCTGCTAGATAAAGTTTTTAAACTAGTTTTAAAATAATTCCCTCGATATCTGGTACTTTATTTATCACTTTTAAGATATCTTTGATCTCGTCATGTATAAGGAAGAGATCATTTTAAATTCTAATAGTACACTCAGCTTTTTCTCTTATCGAAGCAGGGTCTACCGTATGTGTGGAAGTATTAGCTTGTAGAAAGTAATAGGAAATAATGTGTTCCCCTATTTGTTAGACATTCATCCTAAATGAATCATCCTGTTTCTTCATTTGATAAAACTGCAAAGGAGAGATGCTTTTTCCTTTAGCCAAGTTGTAACAGGTGTCAAATTGCGACATAAGAGAAGGATTTTCCCTAATGTTTTTCCGATAATTAACCATGTCTTCATGAATATTACTCTTATAAAGCACTTCCTCTTTTCTCTAAATGATACGTAATCTATGACTCCAACTCGCTCCAAACACATTCTAATATCTCCGTCTCAGCGCCCTTACCATTTTCCTTTGAATCGTTTTTCCCTTTGCCTGCCAATGGTGGAATTTAGAAAAGTCTTCGATGTTTTATTTGTAATTTTTGTATTAATATATAGATTATGTAACTGCTTTGTTTTTGTAGTAGTTAAGTTGCCTATTTAATTGTCAGTATTGAAATCTCCAGTGCATTGGAAGTTAATAAATAGACCTTCGCTTAAAAATATCCAACCAGTCCGACACAGTTTCATTTAATTTCTTCCATTAATAAGACATTGTCTAATTCAAATGAAATAACACGGTGGTCACTAATACTGACTTCTTCCTTCCAGTTATAAATACATAAATCATACTGTCAGGACTGAGTGTTCTGTGCATGTTCTTTGCAAACATTTTTGAAGTAACTCCTTCTAAACTACAGTCCTGCTCTGGAACAGTGAGCTGAAAAAATGTTGGCTTTGTTCTGATGTAGGTACTGTGCTGGAGAATAACTGCACTTGAAAGGGATTTAAAATCCTCTTTTATTAAATCACTATTATTTACACACTTCCCAACTCGGGAGGGATACAAAAAGTAAAAGACCACACTTGGGCCTAACTTTACAAATTAAATAAATTTAAATAAACCTAAATAGAAATTAAATTAGACTTTGCTCACAGAGCAATTCGCGGAGATTGGCCTCTAACTAACTGGTGCGTAGCAAGAAATACTAATACTAGCGCACTTCAATTTATTTCAATATGCAATCACGTAGTAAGCACTATGGCTTATAATTTTAGCTGCTAGCTGGTCAGGCGAACGTCGAGCAGACTGACCGTGATCTGAGACTAAAGCTCTCTCACACTGAGAGGTTTCTACCTCTGGTTTAAATAGTACTTGGCTGTACTTCAAAATTAGCATAAGCTGAAAACGCGCGCTTCTTCTGACGGGAAGTTGAAACAGAGAAGAGATAGAAAGATTTAAATTAAAATAAAACTTGGTTAGTTTAACTAAAACCTTACATACTTCCCGCCAGAATTGCGGTAATTAAACTGTGGTCCAAACGGACCATGTTGAAACTCGCAATTCTAAACAAATAGTCACAATTTCACTCTTCTAACTTAGGCCAACTCTTACAAGGCAATATATGTTTGTGAAACAAGTTTACAGACAAAATTTTCTTGAACAACAGTCTTCAACATTTGTTTTCGTCTAAGTCTTACTCCTTCCAGCAAAATCTGGAAGGAAAGGAATTTTAGTACAACATAATAACAGAAAATTTCTAGGTACAATTCTTTATTCTTACCCGTGTAATTCGCACACACACATTATCATTCAAGCACAATTAAATTCTTCCCCCAATGCTCTCTCAGCGGTGTTGGATGCAAAGCAAACCGCCATTGCGGGTTTTCTGTGTTCGGGGGTGTTCAACTCTTCCACCTACGATCGACTAACATTAGTTAGAACTTGACATACGAGACCTGAAAAGACGCCCTATAACCAGCTAAACCTGAGGTTCTCACTAGCTTTATGTCTAACACTTTAAGTGTATTTGGTGGAGAGCCTATTTAACACTTGCATTCAAAAATTACTCAATCTTTAACTTTTCATGCATACAATTCGCAGTTTGCACACAACATTCACATTGATATTGCACTTAACGTGCATTGCTAGCATAATATTATTATTTGATACATTTCATAACACATTAACAATTTCATAGCAATCATGAAATACAAATGTAGGTTAAATTTCTAAGCTTACAGCAAGTGCTTCCTATTCCTTTCTCAAGGTACTTTCTTGAAATATCACATTACATTGAAATAATAGTCCACAGACTAAATCGTGTTCTTCAATTTTCCGATTTTTCATTCTAGACACTTTACAAGTCTTTCGACAAAGCGTCATACAAAATCATTTAGTTAACATTTTTCTTTTCAGCAATTCATTGCTTTTATAAAATTAATCTATTTACAATGCTTAAGAATCTACTTTACAAACATTAAGTAATTTTAAGTCTTTAAGAATTACAAATTTTTTTTTAAACAAAAAGATTTTTCTTTCAAGATGAGAACTTATCGCCCACTTGGTGTAAAACTCAACCTCGCTTGAGGTAAAATCTACCCTGCAACTTGCAGTACACTCGAAAATTAACTAAACTTTTGAATAAGAAATTCTACTTATCTTGTTGTGGTCATCCATCCTTTTCTTGGCCCAATCCTTGAAAGTTGAGTATGTTGCAGCTTGGTTCAGTCTCCTTGATTTTGGTTTTTGGTCCTTGGGAGGTTGCTCATCTCTTTTCCTTTTACAATTCCGTCGTTGTATCCTCGCGTATTTGCTCCTAGGAGGAGGTTGTTCTGCTGGGCGTTTGGTGGACTGGGTCCTTCGCTCTTGGGCCCTTGTTCGTTGCTGCTCCTGGTTCCTGCTGTATTCGGGACGTTGATTCTCAGGCTGCAATCGACGCTGCTTGCTTCTCAGGCACCTGTCCGATGATTCCGCAGTTCTTTTGGATACATTGGTCTTTCCTTGCCCATTCTGCTTTCTTCTCTTGGTTTGCTCGTAGGTCCGTTCGTAGATCTGCTCACCTGCATCGTGAGACTTTGTTTTGAATCCGCATTTTTGGTTCTTATGTCTACTTTGTTGAGGGGGAGCTTTCTTTTTCTGACTTTTCGATGCCGTTGTGGATGGTTCCTGCTGTTTTCGCTGAAGTACATCTTCCTGGCTAATCGATTGCCTCGGATCCTGAAAAAAATCTTTAAATACAGCCATTTTGCTGCGATTATAGAACGGTTTAATTTGGTCCACATTCGCTGTCATTGTGTGTCCATCATTTCTTTTTAATATAACCACTGCCTTTGTAACTTTCTCGATTATGAAAGGGCCTTCAAAACGCGGAAAAAATTTCCCCACTTTTTCTTCTGGGGCATTTGACAAGTTATGTTTTATTTTCAGAACTTCATCTCCCACATTGTACTTGATCCCTCTTCTTTTTTCGTCATAATATAATTTTTGTTTTCTCTGGGCCATTTCTATATTTCCCGTCGCTTCCCGTATCAACTTTTGTATATCACTTATTTTAAATTCTGCTGCCCTTTCCTGGACAAAGAAAAGCTTATCTAAGGGTGTTAAAATTTTTCTTCCAAGAAACAGTTCAGCGGGTGTTTTTTGTGTAGTATCGTGTTTGGCGGTCCTAAGGGCAAATGCAAATTCATTTATATGGCTATCCCAGGTAGAGTGATTCATATTTAACGTCAACTCTCCCCCTTTGAAATCAATTTTTGCTTCTGCCAAACTAAAAAAGTCCACACCTAGAATAATACATGTTTGCAGGTTTCGCACAATATAAAATAAGAGTTTTACCTGTTCGTTGTTGATACGCACGAACAACGGTACTTTTCCTAAACAGCTACACTTCTCCCCTTGGGCCGCTATGACATCCGTGTCTCTTGCACTAAAAATTCTGTAACGGCGAAAGTGCTTTTTGAAGAATCTTTCCGATATAAAGCTGCTTTGGGCTCCTGTATCCAAGAGGGCCGTCGCCGGTATGTTGTTAATTAGAACTTCAATCTTCGGTAAACTCAAATTCTTCACGACCACGGTGTTTAAATTGATTTTGGAAGGGTTTTGCGCTGCTTCGGACTTCTTCACCTTCCTCGAAGAAATCCATCTTAGTTTAAATTCTTCTTATTCTGGTTGGCCTCGGAATCTTTGCGTGTTCTTCTGTTGAATTCCCTTCGTTCGCCGCTCGATTTAGGAGACACATCTTTCTTCGGCCATTGCTTCGCCTTATTCCCGTAACTTTGATTTTGCTTCTGCTGGGGTCTTGGCGAACTCCACTGACTTCTTCGCTCAAATCGGCGTCGTCGCTCGTTGTCGGCTGTTCTTCGGCTTTCAAATTGTACTGCGAGCTCAAGTAATCTGTCTAACGTTGTTGGGTTTCTTAGCTCGATGAAATCTTGAATTTGAGGCAGTAGCCTAGGAAGTATAATTTGAATGATTGCAGGATCCGGGCGACTTCCATACAAAAGCTAGAAAACTTGAATTTTTCTCAAAATAAAATTAGACAAATCTTCTATTTTTTCTTGATATCGACTAAAGAGTTCCGCTTCCAGTCTGGCTCGGTCTCGTACCACAGGAAATAATTTCACCAAGGAATTCTTGAAATTTTCATACGTATATGTGGGGCTTCCTGGTTCCCCCAAGAGATTCTTTCCAATGCACTTGAACCAACTTAGTGCTTGGCCCTTCAAAGCACTGGTAGCGAGAGCGACTTTCTGAAATTCGTAAACTGGATATAGCATTAAGTGGGAATCTAGCTTTTCCAAGAAATTAATTACGGCTGTCTTGCCGTCAAGACTTGCCGCTGGCTTCATGGCTGCTCTCATGATTTGTACGATGTAGCCAAATCCTTCTAGGCCAGGAGGTGCTATCTCAGGATTCTGGACAGGTACAGCAGGTATCTCAGGTTCGTCTTCTTGTCTTTGAGGCCTTCCTCTTCTTTTTGATCGGGCGCCACTGTCAGGACTGGGTGTTCTGTGCATGTTCTTTGCAAACATTTTTGAAGTAACTCCTTCTAAACTACAGTCCTGCTCTGGAACAGTGAGCTGAAAAAATGTTGGCTTTGTTCTGATGTAGGTACTATGCTAGAGAATAACTGCACTTGAATGGGATTTAAAATCCTCTTTTATTAAATCACTATTATTTACACACTTCCCAACTCAGGAGGGATACAGAAAGTAAAAGACCACACTTGGGCCTAACTTAACAAATCAAATAAATGTAAATAAATCTAAATAGAAATTAAATTAGACTTTGCTCACAGAGAAATTCGCGGATATTGGCCTCTAACTAACTGGTGCGTAGCAAGAAATACTAATACTAGCGCACTTCAATTTATTTCAATATGCAATCACGTAGTAAGCACTATGGCTTATAATTTTAGCTGCTAGCTGGTCAGACGAACGTCGAGCAGAATGACCGTGATCTGAGACTAAAGCTCTCTCACACTGAGAGGTTTCTACCTCTGGTTAAATAGTACTTGGCTGTACTTCAAAATTAGCATAAGCTGAAAACGCGCGCTTCTTCTGACGGGAAGTTGAAACAGAGAAGAGATAGAAAGATTTAAATTAAAATAAAACTTGGTTAGTTTAACTAAAACCTTACAATACTATATTTTTACCATGGTGAGATCTATGCATGATTCCCCTCTTTTGTCTATATATGTAGCTACACTGTTGGGATTCTTTGCACAACGTAAAACATGAGTCAACTACAAAATTATATAATGAGTCCCTCTGAGAATTGCGTGACTGGGGCCCCGGTGAGAACGTTTGCCGTTGATGTCACTTGCAACAATAAATGAATCAAATTCTCTTGAAAGATTTCGCATGGCCATTAGCATATCATCTAAAAGCAAGAATGATCAATAATGGACGGAGCATACTATTAAAGGATCTTGTCCTACAACTAGAACTCCAACAATATTCTCTGTACACTAAGTCTCCAAGACTGAAATACCGAATCAGGGACCGAAATATAGATACTATGCTTACCGTTTGTAGATTAGACTGTTTGTTGTATCACCCATACTTGAATGGAAAACCTCTAAGCTTCCTTTTATACACATATGTATTATACATATATATATATATAGCACTCTTCCAATACAATGTGTGGTTATTGATTACAAAACAATATCTTGGATTTTTGTAAATCTCAATTCGCGCTAAACTCTAGAGTCGCACCATGTCCCGTGCCATCTGGAGCATCATCTTTGCTCGGCATTGCAATATTTTTAGTATGCCCGTAATTAAAGCATTTGTAATGCTCTAAGGAATTCTTGTACCGTGCTCCTTGTCCATTTCAGAGTTACATACTGATTCTTAACCATAAGCTTGACAGACTAGGGCTCTACTGCCAGCACACTATTGTTACCATATTTTCTCTTCATGGAAAATTTTACATCCAACACGCCGTTATTCATATATGTCATTTTATTTTGGTTGTGGAGTGGACAAAGCTCTCTTTTGTAAGTGTTTCGTCTACGTTGTGTATTATAATTTTGGAATTAATGTTTTGGATGTTTTAACCTCCACTATTTAGTTCAGTTTTTCATTTCCTTTAATTGCCTGTTCAATAAGTGCCATATCATCCTTTCGGCCACTTCTGTTAGTACTCCGCTCTTTTCAATTTCCTTTTTCGGTAAATACCAACTTTATTTTTATCGGATCAACAAGCTTTTTGTTGATTATTTAATTGCACTTGTTCTTTCTTCCCCTTTTTTTGTACGCAAGAGTGATCTAGATTTGTATCTATCTTCTTTTTGGGCAGATTTTATATTTACAATTTTTTTCGTTTACGTTTTAAGAATGTTTAGTTTTTTGCCTTCTAGGATAGCCTTCGTAGACGTTGTTAAGTACAACGTCTACGAATAAAAAGAATTATTCGTAGACGAATTAGAATAAAAAATAACAAGAATTAGAATAAAAGTAATTGAATAAATGGCGTATTTTAATAACACAGTCTTTAGAAATACGTTCTTTTGCTGAATAAGCATTTAAGTCATCCATGCATTTATTTGCTTCCGAAACGAAACCTTGAAGATGTTAATCTCTTCTAAGCTTTCTTGATCTTCCATATTGGTGTCAAGCTGCAATTTCCTATTCATTTAATCTGCAATTAACTTTAAAATAAATTATAAATATGGCGTAAGTATTAATTTCATATTGCTGAGTGCGTACAGGCTCGTAACAAATTGAATTCCCATGCCCGATAGTAGGTTAATAAAAATTTAATTTTATCAAAAGAAATATTTCAGAATTCTGGAATTTTCCACAGAAATGTCGTACAAGTGTTCACAGTATCACACAGTATAATCACTAGTTACGTTTCAAACTACTAAGAACGTTAAACACAACGTAAAGCAAAACGCATCTAAGGAGAAAGCTAACTCGGGTTTATCTCAGTTCACGCGGAACTACAACTCGCAACAATAACTAAACAACTGGACTCAAATGCTCTCTCTCCGGGCTTTTATAGTTTTCTACCAGCCGCCGAGATACTTCTAGCACTGTCTGCTTCTCGAAATTACTGGAAAGCTACACTAGGGTGGAATTACGGTTACAGCTAATATAGCGGTCAATTACATTTATTGAATTTCAATATATATTCCGGTGATACAGAGACCGGACCAAAATGTCACATAATGGTGTCATCTTCGCGATATCTCGCCAAATCATCGAGATACCCACTTACTCAATGTTAAATGCCTTTGCTCCTGTATTCTTAAATTCAATAGTTATAGTTCTGCTAAAATTACCTGTCTAAGTACAAAATTCGTAACAATACGATGAATGCAAAAATGCATTAAAGCATGAGTTGATATAAGAAAACTATTTGAACAGCAATAAAATACTAGTGACTAAAAGTTTGATAATATTAAGTTTTAATGTAAATTTTCTAAAGATATGATCTTACTACATTAACGTAAGATACAATAAAGTTATTGTCATGAAATTTGTATCAAAACTAAAAAAAAAAAACATTAATGCTCTTTTACTATTATAATGTCTTATTGATCATTTTGATTGCCTTTAAGTAATAAGGTATTCAAAAGTTTTTCCTGCTTTATGTCTTCTGTAAGAAGTCCAAATTCGGTACCATACCCTGAAACTTCCTTCATGCGAGTTTATATCAGAGTTTTCGTTCATTCACTTTCGGTAATTTTTGACAAACTAAATGCATCACATAAGCTCTGCAAGTCTTTTTGAACAGAATTACGCATTGCTTTCCTACGTGTGACTAAATGCTAACCCATAGAAATCATTGGTAAATTCATCATATAAATTTAAGCAAGTGCTACAACAAAACCGTATAAGAATTTTAGCTATATCGCAAATAATTGTGTTTTACAAATAACTTTGTTTTTCAATAGGGCACTGAAAGGCTATTTAACCGTATATAACAATCGTCTGAATGAATGTTTAAAGGAAATTTTAAAAGCGAAAGTAAGCAGAAAGTATGCATTTCTTTAACTATTTGCGTCTGTAATATTTTATTAGCTGTGTTAGCTTTTATTTTTACATTTTATAAAATTTAATCTTTCACTGAATTATCTCAAAGTTATGTAAAAGCAAAATGCGTATAACAAGCAAAAATAACTTCCATTTTCATTGATAAGTTCTCTCCGTTATCATCAAAAATAAAAAGCACGCTAAGTCAAAATGAAGATGCAAATGTGGTCAATTTTATCTTCTTTTTAACTCGAGAATGTCTACTTATCCTTTCGAAATTCAGAAATAAGTGTAGAAATTGGCCTTTTACAATTACGCTTTTTAATTTCTATTTTTGTGTGGGGAGTGTGCGTGCATGCGTGCGTGTGTGCGTGTGTGTGTACGTGTGTGTGTGTGCGTGCGTGTGCGCGTGTGCGTGTGCGTATTATCTTATAGTTGCTTCTAATAATTTTCCTTTCTAACACTTAGTTAAGTAACGCTTACAGATATTCCCGTAACATTCACATTTACGTTAGAATAAGAAGAAAATGTTAAAATTATGCTCAGAGAAATACTCTCAAAATAACTGACGGTTTTGAAAGTAAAGAGTATGCCAACAGAAAGTGTAAAATATGCATTTTCTCACAAACGCAGCTCTGAGTTTTGTTGTGATAATATTACGTTTTGAATGTCCCACAGGGCAAGTAACCACCCTATTTTCGAAACTGTTAATGCAGTCGCAATAGAAAAGATCTCATTGCACGCTGAAGGACCAACTGAAAATTTGGTGGCATAAATCTATAATTTGACCTTTTAACTCAACAATGGTAGAAACGCATACTTCATACTTATCTTTTGTTGAAAAATCCCGCAAACGATTTTTTTGTATCGCCGTTAAAAAAGTGTTTTTTATTATCATTTTATGTTAATGCTGTTGTTTATTTTTTTGGTACATCGGCTGGGAATCGAATCCGGGGCGCCCGCGTGGCAGGCGAGCGTTCTACCACTGAACCACCAAATGAGTGAGCCACAGGGAGTGTTGAAAAATTCCGTAAACGGTTTTTTGTATTGCCGTTAAAAGGCGCTTCTTTTCTTAGAAAAGAATATTAGTTTTGTTTACGATGTGTAAGTGTAAAAAGAACCATCTATGACTTCATTGAAATAAATGATTATTTTGTAAATTCTTGAATTATTGGCTTTTATTGTTATGTAATGATCAACTCTGTGTCTCAAAAAGTAAATTAAATATTTTTTTTTACCTTTTAACTTGCCCCGATGCATAAATATAAATCTTTGATGAGCTCGGTATTTTGGCTTCATACGCATATAAATGTATTTGAAACCATATGTTTATGCGCTTTACTGCAGCTCTTAATGTAGTGGTTACATATCTATATTACTGTAATATTTTGTATATATATATTATTATATGACATGTGTACCATTTTTCCCTTGCTACAATTTTTCCCTTGCAAGCAACACAGTATATAGCATATAATATATTCAAATTTGTTCTTAACGAATCGGTTTCAATTGTATATCGCAGTAATATTTTGCATTTATTTGCTTAAACATGTTTCATGCATTTATATGTTATTATGTTATATTCGCATTTTCATTTGTACCATATTGTGTTATTTTGCAACGTGCTTCTGTAGTATCATATTGATTTAGCAAGTTAGTTGATTTTACTTATATTTTTCAATGGAGTTTGTAGCATCACTAGTATGGATATCTAATGGTAACAGGCATCCGTACACAATTTATCTTGCAAAGTAATGTTTCTGCTATGGAATTCGCATACAGTAACTATGGTGCTACAAATTTTGAGATCATCTGTGTAGTACTATATTATTATTATAACTGATTTCTCCAAGTTTCGACGGATAATAGATTACCGAGCTCTAGGAATAACTCCTAAACGATGGATATACTAGTACCGCTAGAGCTGGCTTCCGAACAGGGTGTTAGCCATATAGATGACAACTCGTCGGAAGATATTAGGGCTATGACAGAGAGATGAGTTCTGTTGAAAAAAACTTATTGAATGGAATGATATAACTTGGAAAGTAGTTAAAGATGACAACACACTTTGATTTACCGAAGACTTGAGCACACACATCACTTTTAGCAATCAGGGTAACTTTGTTCATACAAAACTGTAACAGCATTGTATGAACAAAGTTAAAATGCAGCTAGCGTTAAAGCTGATGCAGGAAGGAATATCATCCAAACATGTGGATAGTTGATAAATAAGTAATCAAAATTAAAATATGCATATCAATACGGAACTAAGTACAAAGTTTAATACGCCTAACAGCATTGAATGCAGAGGGAGAATGTACAGCTGTACTTCTATTGTTGCGGGATAATTACGTTGTGGATGGGCTTGGGATGGACTGCATATGTGGCTTGACATGACTGAGGAGGCAGTGGCATACTATGTAATGACTAACTTAAATTTTATTTTGTGCGAATCTTTTATAGAGAAGTATTGCGCCAGTGAAGAGGAGCTGATGCGTAACTCATGCCACCTTTGGAAAGAACAGGAACGCCCTGCGACCCGTGGTGTCTGTGGCTCTCCTGTCACTTTTTAAGTACCCCCCGGGGGTTGACTCAGGAGAATTCCTGGGAAGTACTGGCTAGGATCTGTACTTAGACAGTCTCAACCACGGGGGCAAATAAGTTGTCTTCACAGGACTAGAGCCCGAGTTTATTCTCAGGTTGGTTCAGGCTTGGCAGGGACCGTACTGGTACTGTCGTGTCTGTTCCTCTTGCTGTGGTGGGGCTATATAATACATAGATTATGGGCTTTCTCGGTGGGGGTTTGGCCCTCCCGGTCCCAGTGACGGGGACTGACGAAGTGAGGCAAGGCACCAAGCGTTTCTCTGATGCCGAGGGAGTGGTGCCCCGAGGCAAAGGTGTCCAGTGTTCAAATTTAATATCCACGATACTCGTCCTTGCCGCTAATCGCGACGTATAAAGCCGGGCAGGGACCGTGGGGACTGCGCCGTCATTGAGGGGTCCTCCAGGACCTGGATAATACAAACTTCGAGAGGCTTCCCCAGGACGAAGGTCCCGGTTCTGGCGTGGATGTCACTTTTTAAGCATGTGCTGCTCCCATGTAGTTCGCTTAATATATAATGTCGGGAAAAGGATTGAAGTCACTTCGGCTTCGAAATAGTTTTAGTCTCCTCCCACCAATACACTTCCAGTAACACTCTTGGAACCCAACATATAACAGGACGGTTAGGAGAAGGAATTCGCAACACTAGGTGGCGAGTGGCATGTACCAATGAGCTTCTGCTACATCTGCCCATTATGAATTGGGGGATAGACGCCGAATCACTAAAAATCGTGGCATTCGACGCATGTTCGATTGCATAGCAGATTGCAGCATACATGGCTATTAGTTCCCCTTGGGAAATGGAATTGTCGATCCGACCCAGGGTGTCCACTTGTACTGAACGATGTTTGTTCAGCAGATGGCAAAATCCAGGATATAGTTATGCTGGGAAGAATGTGTTAAGGCAACATCTATCGATTATCTGGAGTCCAATATCGATGTATCAATATGACATTAATAACGCTCCCGCGGTAACGCGGTATTGCATGAACTAGTGTTCTGCCTGAATTACGTACTGATTATATAAACATAGTGACTGTCACTAACAGAAATACTAAAGCAATGGCTATTGTTTCAATTTGGTATTTACATTTGAAAGTAATAAGTTCTTTTTCACTTACTGTTTTGTGATCAGAATCTTTTAGTAACGATTCATAATGAAAGATAATTATTCCACATAGTAGAGAAGTAAAGAATCGTTATGTTCAAGCATCCTGAAAGTACTATGTTTCCCTTTACATTTCATTTTCAAAGAATCGAGCTAAAGCTACAATAGCTCTGATATTTTAGCATAAAGACATATATATACACGTCGCAAAAGAAAAAGGGGGACAGTTCTATATCTCCCGTTCTGCTGGGCCGATTGACGAAATTCAAATTTCGTTTTCCGTATCTCGAAAGCGCGACTTAGGATATGTCTTAGATTTATATATAGCATTTTTTAAATATAGATATTTTGACATAAAATGGGACTTTTTCGGAAATGACGTGCCAATTTTTTTCCATATTTCGATTCTACGACGCAAATTATGCCAAACTGCCAAGTTTTGTAAAAATCGCACGAGTAGTTTTTAAAAAATTAGCTCTCAAAGTTTTAGCTCCTCAATGTTGATTCAATTTGGTATGTAATTATTAACATCTTTTTTTTATGAAACTTATTTGATTCCTTCTTATACAGCTCGAAATTTAGGTTCATTCCAAATAAAATTCATCCACTTTTTATGATTTATTTTGAAAATCTGCATTTTTAAATAATTTTTATAGATTTTTCGAAAGCAATTTTTAATTATAACCTATAAAATGTTTACAATTATCTTAAAGTATATGTATTTCTAAGCATACTCGCAAAAAATTAGAGATTTTTATACAAAATTTCCGAAGATATACGTGAATTTATATATTGACGTGTTTTAAAATTTGGCATATTTGTTGAAAGCAATAATAACGAAATTGTGGTTTACGCACTTTGTTAAAATTATTTGAAATTAGGAACGATGTGACTTTTTTTCCGCTTCTGCACAATGGAAAGGAAAGGAAAATTGGTTGCCTTATATTAAGAAGTTCGCCAAGTGAATTATTCTTGGCTCAAGCTGAAAAAAATGTGCCAAGTTATATTTTTGAATTTCTCCGTAAATTTCGCACCAAATTTTACAAAATTTAACATTTAGGCATAATTTTAGTCGTAGAATCGAAATATGGAAAACGACTGGCATGTGCTTTCAGAAAAAGTCCCATTTTGTGTCAAATTACCTATATTAGAACAAAGCTATACATAAATCTAATATATATCTTAAGTCGCGCTTTCGAGACATTGTAAACGCAATTTGAATTTCGTCAATCCGCCCAGTATAACAGGAGATATAGAACTGTCCCTTCTTTTTTCGCAGTGTACGTATATATATATTTCTTAATGCTAATATACATGTATATACGTGTGTGTAAATATTTTTTCATGCGTACGGGCTCGTAATGGATTGAATGCACAAAGAGCCGGTGATAGCTTCATAAAATTTATTCTATCGAAAGAAAGACTTTACTGTTCTGGAACTTTCCACAATAATACACATACAGCTCTTCTCAGTTGACATAGCACAATCAGAAATTACCACTTCAAGCTACTAAGAACGTTAAGCAGAAGATAATGCAACGCGTCTCCGAAGAGCGAAGCTTTCGCGATCTCTCAATAACACGAAGTCAGCTATGAACTAAAACGAGAAATGATGCTCTCTCCGAACTGATATATTTTTTTACCCAACTTCCAAGAAATTTCTAGTATTTTTCATTTCTCGAAGTACCTGGAAAGCATACACGGTTAAAATTACATATAAGGCACGAAACGGTTACAGTGACAATTATAGCTATTCAATTAGAGTATCAATTATGATTATACAAGGACCGAACTAAGATGTCACCAAACGATCGCCAGGTTTGGAGACTATAATTAGTCGCCAAATCCGTTCCCAGCTTGGCGACACTCGGCAATTTAGCAAGATAGCCATTTACCTCATTTTAAATAGAATTGTTCCTTTAATCTTAATTTTCCAGCAAAGCATCGCTCTCTTAAGACACTTCATGTTTCATAATATTAAAAATATTATAATTTAAAGTATAATTTCAGTAAAATTATTTACATATATACAAAATTCATAACAGTGCCCCCTTTCCAAGTACTGCACGTCCCGAACAGTACAGTTCCTGGAGAAGAAGCCATATTTACAACTAAGGAAAATCATTGCAGTACTAAAACAATAATTCCAATATATAATAAAAGACAAATCAAATGTTAATCAATAAATAAATGCATAATTTTATATATTTATGTATAAACAGGTCCATGATCTTAGTGTACAATTTACATTATATTCAGTATGGGGATTACGTACTGTGGCCATAGTAAGGGATTAGCCTGTCCTAGTAGAACGATTTTAGGCTTATAATTAGATGACTTATGGACCCAAACTACGATGTCGTTCAGTCTGCATAGAACTTTGTAAGGATACTCCTGGGATGATTGTTGTTTAGGAGAAAGTCCGTTTAGGCTCATCGGATTCCATAACCATACTTTGTCACCTTCGTTGATTGGGATAACCGATATTTCTAGGGTAGTACCGGGTCATCATCTCCTCTGTCGCCAATTTAACTCGCTCTCGAACAAAATTGTGCTTTACTTCATACCATGCCAGGAGATCTTGAAGGTACGTTTTAGGCAACGAAGACGCATACAGAGAGCGGCCAACCAAGATATCACAAAGCAGACGAAGGTCCCGACCGAAAAGCATCTGAGATGTGCGGTACCCGGTAGTCTCGTGGACAGCACTGAGGTAGACCAGTAAGAACAGAGGCAGCTTCTGGTCCCAGTCCTGTTGGTTTCTGGGAACTATCAGCTAAGGATGGTTTGGTTAAACTGTCTACCATGCCGTATGACTGGGATGTAAAGTTTTGTTTAGCCTTTCTCTTCCCTAGTAGTTTTCAGAGTTCTTTAATTATGGTTGAGATAAAAATCGTTTCTTCATCGGAATGCAACTGAAGACGCACTCGGAAGCTTTAAATCCAATGCTGTATCATAACCTCTGATAACCTCTTGATCAGGGACAAGATACGCTTCAAATCGCTGTCTTAAGAAATAAGTGACAAGGAGGATGTATTTGTTGCCATCAGCAGTTCATGGCAGAGGTCGATGTCAAAGGCCATGCGTTCAAAAGGCGATCCTAAATTGCAACTTTTGAGCTGTCCTCTGATGCGTTTCTTCGGTCCTTTCCGGCCCTCACCAGCATCTCAATACTAACACAAATTCAGCACGTCCTCCCTTGCATTACTCCAGTAGAAGCGTTTTCGAACTCTATGCAAAGTCTTCAGTATTCTAAGAGGCCTCCAGTTGGATTGCTTTGTAGTTCTTCATGCCCGTCCGGAATACAGGATCTTGGAAGTATCAACTTCCATCAGAATACCTTTCCCTCATCTAATTCTAACAGCCGGAATAAGACGCCGTTTTGAATATGGAGCGAGTGCCAGAAAGCCAAATATTGTTCCTCTCAGGACAATACATCGAAATGTCCTGTAAGGTAGGTTTTCTGTTTGAAGACTCCATTAAGTCAATAATGGGTTTTATGTCACCATCTTCCAATTGGTATTTCCTGATGTCTTCGTCACCCCATGACGAACGAGTCTGAGCTGGCGTCTGAGTCAGACGATGTGAATTCGTAACTGACCGGATTCTCTCTGTCATTATCTCATGATCGGATTAAGCAGCTCATATTCCACTTCGACCCTGGAATAATATATGTAGCTTTCTAGGCTTTTCTTATAGAGAGAGCGTCAGCGTTTCCATGCGATGATCTTTTTCGATTACGGATAGTAATGTCATATTCCTGGAGTCTCTATATGCACCTGGCTATTTGTACTTCGGTATTCTTGAAATTTAAAAGCCAGGTGAATAATGAACGATCTCTGTGGAGTAGGAATTTTCTGCCGTAGAAGTAATGATGGAAATGTTCTACGGCTTTAACTACGGTGAGTTACTTTTTACTGGTGACACAATATTTTCTCTCCAGTTTAACCAATTTGCTACCACACGTTCTTTACCGTTTATTTCTTTGGAAAAATCAGCACTCTCATTGTTCGCATTAGTATCAAGGATCAATAGTGTGTCAAACTGGGGATACGTCAGTATTGACGCAGATCTTAAAGCCTCCTTCAGTTTGTTAAATGCACCTTCCCATTCTTTTGCCCACAAGAACATTTGCTTGCTCTCTGTCAGTTTGCACGATGGAAAAAAACTCTTTCATATATTCTTTCTCCTACAGTATTGGCAACGCCTCAGGAAATTCTTAGCTAATACACATTTTCGAAGCGTATCTCCTCTAACACCTGACACTTTTGCTGAATCCGTACGCAAGTTTTGGTAGAGATGGCATGTTCAAAGTAATTCACTTTCAGTCTGAACAATTTACATTTAGTGGGACTTAACTTTAGATTGGCTTTCCTTTAACTTCTGAAATACCTTCCTAATATTCTCTAAATATTCTTCAAAGCTCTTCCCGACGATGATGATGTTACCGAGGTATATCAGACAACCTTCGTAGGAATAACCTCGCAACACGGTCTCCATGAGGCGTTCGAATGTTGCCGGCGCGTTACATAATAAAACCGCATCATTTTGAACTGCCAAAATCCTTCTCCAGTAGTAAATGCAGTCTTTTCTGTCAACCGTCTAAAACAAAAAGAATTAAAAAGCAATAAAATATAATTAATACATTGTAAAGAAATAAAAATTAAAAAACCTTGTTGAAAATTTCTTGGTCTTCTTCAGAAGCAGCCTAAAAGTTGCAGACATAATTTAGTCCTTGGCAGTAATTTGATATGAGACGAATGCTTGACTAGGGAAAACATTATTTTGCAGTCGCGAGCGAATTGAGGTTAGAAGATCACTGAAAATATCCGTTACACAATAGAAGATGCGGAGAATTTTTGAAGAATCACAAAATCACTTGATAATCCAAATATCTCTTTATTACTTGTTGATTGTCCTATGGCATGGCACATCACAATGGGGCCAGTCTGCACCCTACAATTTTGATGATCAAGCATTACACTTTCAACAGAAACAGCCAAACAAGAGATGGCCTTTACATATCAAGCGTAAGCGGCGAAAGAGGGAGGATTACTACGGTATTTACAGTAAAATTTTTCGTTAATCTGATTGGTTAAAACTTATAGGCAATGTATAAGTTGACATAATGCGGAATTAGTTTTCAGATATGATGCAGTTTCGAGAAAGTTATTAGTAAAGAGGCTTTTTAAATTATAATTTTGATTTACGTATTTTTTATCTTACGTATTCTTTCCCTTCAAAGAGAAAAAGGTTTAGCGAGAAAAAAGCCTTTTTAGAAGAAAGCCTAAGTGTGTTAGCAAAAGAAGAGAAATTTTGTAGAATATTCACAGCTTCAATGATAAAACAAATAAATGACTTCAAGATGTAATTTAGAAAAACTATAACAAAATGTGATTCTGTAAATTAAATTCAAAGTCCAATTTTAAAGTTCTTGAGGAAATGTAGCTTGAAGGTCCCATAATAAATTTTGATAGCTTTTTTGTTCTTTCACAAAACCTTGGGTGTAATATAAATCAAATAACACCAATATAAAATCAACATATTTCAATTATATATATATCCAGGAAATTCCAGTAAAATTAGGTTACTTATTTACGCACTCTAAAACAAAATCACATTTTCTTATTGCAGAGTAATGTAATAATTAATACGCAAGAACAAACAAAGAGTTTCAAATGAAAAATTAATTATATTATAGTATTTTGAAATTTTTGGTTATTTTGTAATGTAATTAATAGATGTGTTCAAAATTTTTATATGTGAAAAGTTTTAAAAGGCCTTCCCTAAACAGATATACACTCACGTTTGTGAAAATTGCAACACCATGAAGGACTTACGCGAGTGAGCTGAAATTTTCAGGAAATGCAAAGTAGCGCATGATATGCAAATGATTAGAATTGCAAATCCGTAGCGCATGCGTATGCTGAGCAGCGCCCTCTGAACGGCTGATGGATCCGAATAAATAGACGGCTGTAGCGAGGCGTGTATGGTTATCGGTGGTTATCTGCTAGTGGTAAACGTTAACTCAATCTGTACTTATGCCCCGTCGACGAAAGAGAGCGAGATTTGAGCAACTTACAGAGTTTGAACGAGGGAGAATCATCGGCCTTCGTGAAGCTGGATTGTCGTATCGTGCAGTAGCCTCTCGTGTGCAGCGTAACAGCAGCACAGTGATGCGCGTTTGGAAGCAGTGGACGGACGAGTGTCGGACAACTCGGAAATCCGGGAGTG
>KK114556.1:894113-907117 GCA_000611955.2 Stegodyphus mimosarum
GTAACGTGAAGATTGACCTTTTATCATTAAGTATATAGTGAGCGGAATGCAAAGAACTACAATACGTCTTCAAATATCAGCGAGAACTAAGTTCTGGCCTTAAAGCCAGACATAAAAAGCACACGCGTTGTAAAGGGAGTGATTTCTCTATCTTTCTCTCTTGACTAAAAGCCATGTCTTAAGTACTTCTACAGTTTGCAACCTCATTTGCATACACTAAATTCTATTCGCGCGTATTCTAGCCGGAAATGGAAAATAAAAGAGGATAGCAAAGTTTTGAAATAAAATAAACGTTAGTAAGACTTAAAATCCTTACATATTTATCATACGTTTCCGTGTTTTCTAGAAATTTAGTTGTAGATGTTAAAAAGTGTGTGCTGTGGCTGTGGAATTCGATCTCTTTTATATGATCTTTTCACATGATACTCTTTTATGTGATCGTATCGATAAAGAAATGGGATTTCTTCTTTAAATATGGAACTTAAAATATTGTTTTAATAATAATGCAATTTACTTTTACATTTCTGTCGACGCTTTTTAATCTTAGTTTTCTATTGCATGGAAAACCACCTATAATTGTAACTATTTTACTGAAACTTTCTTTACACTCTTGAAAGCAAGCTTTCAAATTTTTATCGCCATTATTATGGTATTTAACTGATCACATTCTATTACGTTTATTCAAATATAACTATGATTCACCTATAGTCGTGAAAAATTCCCATTTACACCCAAAAAACGATTGCCGTAAAGAATTTTACATCTGACCTTACGCTCTGCTATATGTGTTGAAACAATACGAAAAGAGTCGATGGACATTGTATTTTGTTTTTGCATTTAAATCGTTGTTAATTATTTTATTCACCGTAGGGATAGTCGTTTTAAAAATTGACTATACTGCATTTTGAATAGAAGTTTTCTTTTCTTTTCATGGATTTAATTTTTATGTAGTTTTTGAAGTACGCTCCTTTATTCGAAAAACATTTAACTCCTGTGTCTTGTTGGAAAGATGATTGTTGTATCGTTGTTAATTTCAATGCTATTTTAGCCTTCCGTACTCAATTCCAAGATTTCTATAATTCCCCCCTCCCAGGAATTAGAGCATTTTCTTCGTAAAGTATGAAAATATAGCCTTCTAGGCAAAATTTACTTACCTGAGCCGTTTCGAGCTTAAGAACAATGTCCTTTGACTTAAAAACAACTGCCCAGACAATATTTTATTCTTCGGGGTAAATGATACTGAAAATTAGTTTTTTATGTTTCTTAAAATTTCAGTTATTTTCCTAATAAAAATTCTTCAGAATATGTGCGAACAACCTCTGTATAACGCCATGATTTTGATTTCCTTCTGCACATCATTTAAAAGTCAATGCAAAAATATATTGCGCGTGAAAGATAACTTGTGACTCAAATTTAGCAAGATAACTACTGATGAACAAGTATATTTTAATATGATAACAAGCCACTAGATATTTGTCTAAATGCTACTAATACAAAAAAATAATAATCTGTTTTTGTTCTATTTTTAGAGCTGCAACATGAAGTATCTCGTGCTGCTATTCCTCGTGGGTTTTGCTTCGGCATCTTACTATGATGGTAAGTATTCTTTATCCTTTCTGACGGAAAGTGAAATTCCATTCCACTTGCTAAATGTAATTTTGCACAGAATTATTTTTATTCTGGTAAAAGTTCACAACGCTGCATAAAAAAAGTTGAGAAGCCGGAGCTTAGTAACAGCTTGAATAGGTGGAACTGAGCTTTGACGTCACAATGCATTCTCGCATTTTATACAACGTTTAACGTAATTTTCGTCAGAAAGTAACAATAATCATTTGTTTATTACATTAAATAAACATTAAATTCTTTACTTTAAAATTACATTTAAAACAATTAAGTTTGGTTTACTGAAAATAAGCATACGTTATTTACTTTAAATCAATATTACAGAACCATTCGAAATATATATATATATATATATATATGTAAGATAATATGGGAGAAAAGAACTTTTTTCTCCCATCTTAAAAGTGAGTTTATCTTTTATCATTTCCCAGTTTTTCGAAAAACCCTTTATTCTAGAATGTTAATGTTAGTTCTATGTAAAAAGTAGATTTTAGGGAATCTGAAAACTTTAATTGAAAGAAATCAGTTCCGGAAATTAGCGTCTTATCTCAATTTTGAGCAGTTACTCATAAAAATTTTAAACCATTCACTGAAATTTTTCAGTCTTTGGTAAATCTTAATAATGTTCTTTTGAGCGTTAACTTGATGCATTAACGTTAACTCATAACTACAGATTTATAACAAGAAGAAACGTCTTTAGAGACATTAGGATTTTTTTTAAAGCAGGAGACATGAAAAAAATGAGCAACGCCTTCGCCGGGACTCGAACCACGGACCTCACGAATACGCGCCGAGCGTGCTGACCACTACACCACGAAGGCATGCCACGAAGGCGGGAGAAATACCTTATAAGTCTCTTACAGTAACATTATAAACCTAACATTTCGACGTAGTTAATATATAACTTAAATTTTCTTCAAGTATGAAACTTCAAATGTAAGCAATAACCGTATAAAAATTCCATATTACATCAGTTAAAGCTAAATTGTAACCTGCTCCTATAAAGAGACATAGTTAGTGATACGTCATAGAAAGACGTGTTCAGTCCTAAGACAAGTAAGCAATGTCTTGTGCAGCGTCTTGTAGCCTTCAGCCTTTATTTTTAATTTTGTAATAGATTCTGTTATCTAGTTGGGTGGCGCACGGAAATGTAGCCCACCTTCAGTCCCAGCGCCAAGCATTTTGGAAAAGGCCTAACCTCTTGCTGTCTGTCTGCTCACTAACCGCCTAAACGACAACTTGGTGTCTCCAAACAAAGCAGGATTCTAGCTTTATTTTGTCTTCGCATTCATTCCTTCTATGTACATTGCGTCAACAAGATGACGTCTGTCTTATCATATTGTCGCTGGAAACGGGCCACTTTTTTGTGGGCTACCACCCTGCATAATTTCTTTCGCCTACTTAGTTGGTAGGCAGCCTCTACATTTCTTAGCAAAGTTATATGTTTGATAATAATTCAACACAGACTAAGCTATAAATAAGTTAGGATCAAGAAAAGTGGTGAAAACCACGTCATAGATCAGCTGCTGTGTGTTTAATGTTTCAAGTTGGTATGCAGTTGAAGGCGTAATAGCGCGTCGTTGAAATAAAAGAGGCGCCTCTGAAAGTTTTAAATAATTCGTACAACAAATAATTAAGAATATGTTTTAACGAATTTCTAAGCATTCCTAACTTTCTCAATGTTCTAAGAAACTTCAGAATTATTCAAATGTTTAATCTAATGTAAAGCTCTAATTGTTCAATTTAACAAAAAGATCTAAACTTGCAAGGCACTCTTTTACACCTGACTACAAGCAAAACTGCTGCATTAATACTTTACGTTACTCCACCGAAAAAGCAGCTGGCCCACTTAGAAATTGAGCTTATTCGTCTAGCTCTGCCAAATGAATTCTTAATTGCATATGATTCTAAATTCATTAAAATGCCCCAGACATGTCTTTTAGGAGCCATCTTTGTAAGAAATGGCAACGACAGTGAGGTCGCCTTACAATATACACTGGTGTCCAAAAATTAAGGACCAGACGGTTTTTTCAATATAACTTTGTACAAAAGCTTTCCAAATCAACACATTTAATACCGTAAGATCCCCAATACGTAAGGACATGAATAATGTAAGCAACACTTACTAAAAGAGAAATCAGAGGGATAAAAAGAAGCTTTATTGAAAACGTAGCATGGAGCGCAATGCGACCAAAGGCCGAAACATCCCCGTGATGGGTGTCCAGCAAGAAACATCCGGTCTTTAATAGGGGATATGATCTCCCCTAACTGCTAGGCAGGTTTCACATCATTTGTTCATGCTGGATATGTGGTTGTTAATGAGCTGTTGAGACACTGCTGCTCGTTCCTCTTGTAGCACCAATCGCAGTTTCGGAATCGTTACTGGCGATAAGTTACGTGCTGTCACGGGTCTCCTTAGTAAGTTCCGTACATGCTTGACGGGATTTAGATCCAGAGAACTTGCCGACCAATCCATGTGTTCAATATCTTCACTCTCCAACAGCTCTTCGACAGTAACTGTGCGATGAGGTGGAGCGTTGTCGTCCATGAAGAGGAACTGAGGACCCATAGCCCTTGTGAAAAGACGCATGTAAGGAAGAAGAACCTCGTTACAATAGCAGTCCCAGGTGACGAACCTCCTTGGGAGATATGAAGGTCGGTCCGGCTACCAAGCATTATGTCTGCTCGAACGAGAACTCCGCGACCTCCAAAACAGTCCCTTTTGATGATGTTGAAGGGGTTATTGCGTGTTCCCCGCTCTGTCCAGATGTGTATGTGTCTAGAATCGCAACTCAGACTAAATCTGCTCTCATCTGTAAAGAGTACTCGTCCCCATTCATTGTCTCTCCAATTCCGGTGTTCCCGGCACCACAGAGAACGCCTTCTCCGATGGGCAGGCGTTAGAGGTACACACCGTACAGGGCGTCGGGCAAACAGACCACCACCGTGCAGTCTTCTGGCCACGGTAAAACGCGATATCGGTCATCCAGTCGCCTGTGCGTGTGTCTAGCGATTTCTCCCGCTGTCTGCCGCCTGTTTCTTCTGGCCTGTAAGGCAATATACCGGTCATCTGCGGGTGTGGTTCCTCGTGGACGACCACTACTAAACCCCTGGATAGCTGTTCCTGTAGTTTTAAATTGTCTCGAAAGTCGTAAAATGATGCTGTGAGCAGTTCCGAACTCTGCAGCCACACTTGTCACACTGCGGCTTTCCTCCAACTTCGGGTAAAAGCATCCAGATGTCGTCTAACAGATTGATTATTCGCCATTTCTCGCTGAGGCAGCAACTCAGTGTGATTTTAACTGCTATACGGCGTGCAATCTCTTTGCCAGAAATACTGATTTTACACCGACAACATGCTTTATACTACTCAGACACTCCCCCATTACGTCTACCTGCATATCTGCGCATGTGCTACCGTACATCACCTTACTTAATCTCCTGATTGGTCTTTCTGTCCGCTCTGCCTCTTCGTTCAGCTGATACGCAAATTTTTCGACTTCGTCCTTAATTTTTGCACACCAGTGTATTTCTCCCGCCTTCTTGGCGTGCCTTCTTGTTGTAGTGGTCAGTACACTCGATGCTATTCGAGAGCTCCGTGGTTCGAGTCCCGGCGAGGGCATTGCTCATTTTTCATCTCTCCTGCTTCAAATTAACCTAATTACTCTACAGTGGCGCCCGAACAAAAAGACGGTGGGTGATGATTCTCCGCCACCAGGATTTGGCGATTAGGTCTCCTATTCCCCAGTCGCCCTTCAAAGGGGGAGTATATAAGGTATATCTCCCGCCTTCTTGGTGCTTCAAATTAACTTTTCATCAGCACCGGTCAGCACATTCGACGCGTATTCGCGAGGCCCGTCGTTCGGATCCCGGCAAAAGCATTGCTCATTTTTCATCTCTCCTGCTTCAAATTAACCTAATGACTCTACAAGCTAAGCGGGCAAAGATTCTGTTATGACTGTTCATCTCTTTAACTGGCAAGAGGCTGTTATGACTTTTCAGCTGTTTAACTGGCAAGGGGCTGTTAACTGGCAAGGCACTATTTAACTGGTAAGGGCCAAGTGCTTCAAAAAGGTAACGCATCTGCTATTCTTTATATCAAAATGAAGCTGTCTTCTTCGGGGTTCTCGAAAATCTCTCAACTGTTCGGTGTAGGTACATATATATATATTGCTGTAATATTGGTACAAACATTCTGATGTTTATCATATGAAACAAATATAGATGGCAAATATCTAATTAACATTTACAAACACAATACACGCAATTATAGTGTAAGGTTTATCCTAAGTTTTTAACAGTTATCTTTAATTAATGCCACCTTCCTATCCTTTCTATTTTCAGCTTACAATTTCCTACCAGAAAGTGCTTTGAGAATCGCGTTTAATGCAAATGAATAAGAGTAGTATAAGTCAAAGTTTCACTGACTTCGTTAGAGAGCCAGATTTTCTGACTAGCGCGCATTTGCCTTTGGGCTACATCTCTCTCTAAGCTATTACTACGCTCAGCCGTACTTCAGGCCCTTCACAGCTAACCCTACTTAATTGAGATTTAGGAGCCAACTACTTAGAATCTTGATAGCTTCGGCTATATCGTTTTAGTTAAGCATTAGTTAAGCTTTAATTCTTATTACTTTGAGTGCGCGCCCAAGTGGAGGCTGTGCTGTACGCTCTGAGATAGAAGCTAACTGTGTTTATCCTTATTTTGAGAAATAAAAGGTAATTAACCCTTCTGAAGTCTTACGTCTCTGTTCCCACACTCAAGCGATTGTTCGCTTATCGGTGTAAGAGGTTCCCCACATTAACTGTTAAATAAAAAGGTGGAACCCCACAATATATTTACAAACACAATTATAATGACAATCAGCTCAGAGCAGTTAAATCATACAGAGCAACTACAATAAAGCGTTATGTTTATGTATACATTTCAAGGTATTAGAAGTAACAGGATAAAGCAAAAATTAAAGATAATTCGTTAGGAGCTTCTAATTAAACATAACTAGTCTATTCTTGTTTGTGAACATTCTTACAAAGAGCTGCACGTAATAGCAGAACTATGTAAAAGCCATTTTGTGCCTATTCGCCTAAAATTCATTTTACTTTTATTTCAAATACTCAATATTCAGATAAAACAGGTATAAAACTAGTGGAATATCATGAAAATAGTTTAATTTCATCCATATATTTATATCTCTCATTTCAGCCCTGGATGACGCTGCTGAGCAGTTCTACCAGGATTTCATGGTGGGCATGGAAGAAGCTCCATCCCTCAAGGAGACCCTAGGACTCGATCACTACTATGCCGACGAGTGAGTTCTGTTAAAAAGAATTTCTTTTGTTTCTGTCTCTTTCATGCAGTGTGTGTGTCACATATTTAAAAATACACAGATCTCCATAAAACTCTTTGATATATAGAAGGTCTAGTGTTAGCTCGCTTTTGCTGCCGCCATCTGTTAGAAAGGTTAGGAAGTGCGGTGACATGGGCGATTCAGTGACCTTGAGAGTGATAAATGATTTGGGGGATCTAACTAAGGTCTACGATGTCAAAGTCAAATAAGGTCTAACTAAGGTCTTTGATAAGTCAAATATCGTAATGCAATGTAATAGTGATATCGGCAACCTTTGTAGATATTTGTTTCTGTTTCTTCATGTGATTGCTAATTGGCCATTGAACCTCTGCATACATTTAGGATTACATTTAGGATTTGAAACCCAGCTATTCCATAACTGTTTCTGATCCTTTTAACTTTTCTCATCGCTAAAAATGTAGCTTTATCCTTACTTTTTACTTATTCTACAAAAAATAATGGTTCCAGTACATTCGCTTAAGAATACAGATGAGAAAAGAGCATAGTGAATGAAATATTCACAGATAAAAATTTCGCTAAAATTTTATTGAATAACTAAAAACTCTGCAGATCAAATTTCTCTATGTAAAAAGCATTTAACATCTCTTAATATAGTTGAAACTTTTTTAAAAAAAATTCTCTTAATTAGATTTTTAAATTTCTTACAAGGTTTGCTTAGGTATGCTTGGAAACATTTATACTCCATTAAAAATTTAGCTATTTTTTATTAATGTGAAATAAGGCTTGACAGACTTACCGAAAAAAAGATCAACGTTATCTATTATTTTAATTTAAAAAAAGAATCCCGTTGCAAGTAGTGATATATAGTGCAGTCAACTGGAGATTACACTATATTTTAAAACTGAAAGATCGTTGGATCGCCGTGGAATAAATATTTGCATAAAATAGTGATTAATTATAATGGATAAATATATCTTTTAATCTTTAATGATAATATCAACAAATTGTGTCATGATACAGCAAAAAATAAGTTCAAAGCATGCAAAATTTTGCTGCAGTTTCATTGGAGCCTACTCTATGGTTAAAAAACGTTTTTGTTACGGTGGTGAATGTGTTCACCATCCACGAATTAAAGGAATCTATAAATATTGCAGAAACATAGGAGAAGACAAAATCAGTACTACACAAAAGCAAAAACACAAACGTAAAATCATATAAATGTACGAAATAAATACATAAATAAATAAAAACAATTACCTAACAGTGCTAAAATACATGATAATGAAATTATATGCAAATAGTCAAAATATCTTGAAACTAGGCTTAGGGAATTCCATTTCACACATACTGAAATTGATGAGTTGGTTTCACTTACTAAAGTCTCTCTCAGTCAAACCCACTTTGTTTTCCAAAATGAATATTATCGTCAAATTGAAGGATTAGCTATGGGTAATCCTCTCAGTCCTGTACTTGCTGACATTTATATGCACTATTTTGAGGAAACATTATTTGATAAACTATCTTTTCGTCTCTGAATTCGTTATGTAGATGACACTTTCGCACTTTTTGACGGTAATAAAGACAATTTATCGGAGATTTTATCTACTATAAATTCAATTGATCCAGCCATCCAATTCACTCTTGAAATTGAATCCAACAATTCCCTCCCCTTCCTTGATATTCTTATAATCCGCAATGAAATTGATTTTAGCACTACTGTGTACCGTAAACCCTTTGCAGTTTGTTTACCACCCCATGCTAAGTCATGCCACCCTGTTAAGTAAAAAATGGCTTCTTTTTACTATTATGTATTTCGCGCGCTCAAAGTTTGTTCCACAGAATCCTTGCTTACCAATGAACTTAATTATTTAAAAGCAGTTGCTATTGACGGAGGATTTTCTCCCGTGATCATTGATAAAGCTGTAAAAAAGTTTTCAGATTCTCGTCATAGAAGACATTCCACTGTTAGAAATAATATTAATGACTTTGTCGTGCTTCCATTTTATCCTTCTGTTAGTTATAAGGTTGCACGGATTCTCCACAAATTCAATTTTCAAGTCAGTTTCTCCCCTATCAATAAAATTCACTGTTCGACTCTAAAAGATTCTGTTTCTGACTTTAATTCTTGGGGAATTCATAGTATATCGTGTCAGTGTGGCTTGAGATATATTGGCCAAACAAAAAGAGCGTTAAAGTTTCGTATCAAGGAACATGAATCTTATGTCCGAAAGGGCGAAATTAACAAGTCTTCAATAGCGTATCATAGTTGGAAATTTAATCATAATTTTGACTTTGGATCTGCAAAAATTATCCAAAAAGCTTCTTCCGTTGGTGAATTGGATTTTCTTGAGGCTTTTCATATTCACAAAGATTTAGCAAGTTTAGTAAACGATTTTAAGTCTAATCCAGTCCTTCCTAGCGCTTTTAAAATTCTATTAACATAATTCTTGATGATTATTTTTGTCGATAGATGGCGTTGCCTCCTCGCGCGTGGTTCTACCCGAGAGTATAAAAAGCCGTTACTCAGCTTTCTTTCCCTTTCTAGATATTTTGTCCTCCTGATGAGGAGGGACTTGTAGCTGCCCTCGAAATCGACTGAGTGTTTTTAGTGAATGTACGCCAAATGCAAGGCTGTTTTAGCGAATTTGATAGTCACACATACTTGCATAATTATATATCAAAATTAAACAAAGTCTTCTAAATGGGAAGTATTTCATAAAACAGCTCTGAAGAGTCATTATAATTAATCAATCTAAATTCCGAAACCTTTTGGGTTCATGTAAGATAGTACCATAAAAATGTAATTTCGATAAAACCTAAAGCAAATTTTAAAGCACTTTTCTCAGCTTGTAAAAGCCTTCGCATTTATCTATGATAATATTAATATTTTCCGATGTTTAATCAGCTTTCCTGAAGGACATGAAAAGCTTGTTTTATTAAGCTTTCCATATGTAAAGATTTTCTTATTTGATATTTTATAACATCGCCAAATCATCAAACAATGGTTACCAAAAATTTCAAATTAGGATAACTAAATGCTTTGAATCAGCGCTATGAGCATGTAAAATTACAGATCTAATTCCAGTTCAGTTTGGTAATCAAATATTGTACTGAAAAGTCTATAAATTTTCTTGTAGAACTGAAGATGAAATCAAAACTGAACTAGGAAGGAAACTAAAGGAATACCTGGAAGAGCTTTTGCAGAAGATCAAGGACGCTATAGATCATGGCAAAACTGTCAGGGAGGACCTTATGGATAAGGTAAGATATCAATTAATTTTGTTTAATTTTCGTGGAAAACTTAATCTACTTTTCTTCTCTCCACGATAAGTATAATTTGAATTTCATTTCTTTATCGTAAGCATAATAATCTACTTCTCTAGCGCTTATTTATTAAGCTAAATCAGGGATTCTCAACCAGGGGGGAATGCAGACAGCATTTTATTTACCTGTCAAGTATTTAGTTTTAGTTTATGAATATAAAAACCACTTTCATTCAGTTTTGGTATTAATCAAATTTTCTTCTCTTTTGGTTGTTTAATTTATAAAACATATTAAAAAATCATCTGAATATAGTAGATAAATATATATATATATATTCATTTTTCGAGTTTAGGAAAGATTGGGTGGAGGATCTAGCAGTGATGAAAGACATGAATGGGGGGGGAGAAGGGACGAGAACCTCTGCTTTAAACACATAAAAAGTACTTGCAGTTTTTTGAAGGAATGTTGATGTAGCAAATTAGATCTTCCTGTTACGTTTTTGATTTTACTCTAAATTTATTAACCGAACACCTGAATACGTCGATAGATTTCAATTTTTATAAATTTTCCATTCACCATGTATTATTATCACTTGATAATTAAATATTAGATAATCTAGAGAACTTAACTAAACAGCAGCTCGGATAACAATGAGAAATATTTGAGATATTTAAAGTTAACACTATAATTCATATAAAAATAAACCTTGCATCAAAATATTATTTAATTCTTTTCCGATATGGAAATTTAATTTGCTGTATAAATTTCCCTTTGGCCGATCTTATGAAAATGTACTTAAGCATCACGTCTCTACTTTTTTTTAACTGATTCTAGTAGTCGGAAGTAAATTCTTTGGATTTGAGCCACGTTTTTAAATTCCTTTATTTCACTTGAAAACTTGCTTTTAATATATCCTCCAAACTTTACGATAGCTCTATTATGAGGTACTTCTGAGGCATTATTCAAATTTAGACACAAAATCAATTTCCTAGTAGTTTAACATCTTTCGTATAATGCTGGTAGTTACGCCCAGCAGAAAAAAACATCTTCATTTTGATGATGGGAATCAAACCAAACCTATTTTAAGATATTTATTTAAATAACGGAACCTTTTACAGTTCCTTGGATAAAGACTAGTTTAGAAACAATATGCTTATCATACATGGCCTGCCATACCTTATTTACCTTAACCAATTTTATTTCAGACTTCATCCTGAGGTAAACGGAGACAGGGTTAGGGAATGATAACATGTAACGCCGCCGCTGAAATCAGAATTAAATATAAGATATAATTCTTCATTTATAATGAGTTTCCGCGCACTTCTAAATGGAATCAATCAATCATCTGCTGGTGTTCGAACAACTTGACTGTTGGAAATAACCGATATTCCAACGAACTTTTAATTTAATCATTTTCATCCCGTTTTCGAACCATTTGCCCAAAATTTTGGATGTCAACATGCCCGTACTCTTTTCATAGTCATCTAAAATTCAATAAAATAAATTGTTGCCTCTAATATTTGATTATTTTTGTAACGTTTAAGCCCAGCAATTTTTCTTCTTTCGGCATTGCCATTATAAAAACGTATTTTTTCCCTCTTAATAGCTTTCATTAAATGGTGTGTTATTTTACAAACATTTCTAGTATTTAACTGAAGCTGTTATTATTCTGAAGGTTACCATTAGCAATTTCAAATTTTTGTATATTTGACTTCATTAGCTCATTCTCTCCAAAAGAAGATGATTGCCAGGAAAGTTCGATTGCCATTTTAGGAGAAAAAAGGAATATTTTCCCTCCCATGCAAATACTGATATTCCTTCTTTGTTATTTCCTGCACATGATTTGGCTTTTTTTTCTGTGTGTGTGCTTCTTGGTTGTCTGTGTGCCATGAAGTATTTATAAAACGAGAAACTGCATCAAGATCATCAAACACCAACGTATCTCGGCGAAATTGGATGCCCTAACAAATTGGTTGAGTTTTGCGCCTATTAGCAGAAGCACTGGGAAGGAGGAGGGTAGGCACAGTACTTAAACCAGTGTAGTTGTCTCATTCTTATCTGAGATGCTGTTTAAAATTTCATTACCTTTAGCAATAATTCTCACGAGAAAAGTATAAAATGAAATACTTCAGCTTTTAAACATCAAAATAACTGCATTACTAAAGATGCAGTTTGGATGGCAAAATTCTAATCCTTTTTCTAAAAAACTGTGACTTGGTTTCCAGATGCATAGCTGCCAACCTTTAAGTAAGAAAAACTGGAAGGTTCTCGCTCAAAAACTGGGAATTTCCGGGAGGTTTTCGCACTGTGCGGCGACACCGTTTAAAAAAATTCCAAAATGACTGAAAATTACTTTATAGTGCATAATTCAGGTTATTGAATTACTTATGAAACAATTCTAATGTAAAATATTCCGATAGCCAGTTAGGTATTTCTAACTTTATGTTACTAGGCTAATTTTATTTTGCAATTTTCTCATACTTTTATATTGAGATGCATACTATTTTTAATGCTTTTATTTATCAAAGTACTTTAAATACTATGAAAACAAAATCAATAATTATATTACATACTATTTTGTGGATAAACTGGTAATATACTATTTATTGATGCAAAACAAAATTACATACAAATATTATTGATTAAACCCTACTTGAATCTTCTATTCTAAAATATCTAAAACTGTCTACAGTACTTTGTGACAGTTCAGATCAAATTAAAATCGGCAGGAAAAATCATGCTTTAATTTTAGTTGGAAAACATTTTCCTTACTACTTCTCTTCAGTAAGGGGTTAAAAATAAAAACCGG
>KK114556.1:907127-980468 GCA_000611955.2 Stegodyphus mimosarum
TATGTTTCGAGATAAATAGCAACAGTTCGTACCCTATCTGTTCGTACCGAAGCTTTAAATAAATTCTTCAATCTACAGTGCAAAAGAAAAATCAACGGTTTTCATAATTTAAGAAATATAAAATAATTCAAAATAAAGAGAAGCTAGCAAAGCATTTTGGTGAAATTTGGTGGGGGGGGGAAAAATAACGCTGTTCCAATTTTAGTACGAAGTTCTTTTTTGCTCGGCCGAAGTCTCGAAAATTCAGACTTTCGGAGAAAATTTGTTATGCTAAAGTAACAGTTTTATTAAAAAATAAAGAAAACTGCCCGTGTTTTCTGCCATGTGCAAGTTTTAACCGCAAAGATTTTGTTTTCCTCTGTACGTAAACTGGTGCAGTCATGTATAATTTCGGTACAATATATTTATTTGGCATTTTATCTGGTTGATTTATATTATATTATTCTTTACCTGAAAATCCCGTTATACCATATATCGCAATTTTTCTTCTTTCATTTATAAAAACCATTGCATTATTTACTATAATAACCTTAGTTCTTAATTTTGAAATTTATGTATGATGATGTTAATAAGTAATCAACTTCACATTTTCCATGGCTTCCGTGTGCAGCTAAAAGAACTGAGGGAGAAGATGAAGGAACTGCGCGTTAAAGTTGGTGACAAAGCCAAAGACTTAATCGAAAAACTCAAAGAAAAAGCAAGGGACTTCGTCCGAGAGTTACTTGATAAACTTGGACTGGAGAAATCAAAGCGATCCGAAGAGGAAATCGAGGCTGCTCTTGCAGATTTTAACATCAAGGACATCTTCAAGAAGTTAAGGGACTATGTGAGTATATTTTTTGTATGAGAAGTTCCATCAGCTTAATTTTGGCTCCACTAATACATACACAGCAGTCCTGCATCTTATGTTGTCACGTGATTCGTTAACTCCTCTCATTGCTCAAAACGCACATGTGCTAAGTCTCCTGTTTAGGAAGTGTGTATGCACGTTGCATATAACCTATTAACATTCTCCTAAATTATGCCTAGATTGCTGCATATATACAGCTATATATCATATAAGATTCTATATACGAAGGTTACCTAGACAGTAAGTTTTAAACTTATGAGATATGAAAATCAATTTGAAATTAACCTCACAAACCTAACAATTAACCAAACGTTAGGAAACTGATTGGAGAGTCAGCGCTCTTTGCAACTTTTTAACAATTGCTACAACATCAGTTCCAAATCTGAAGTCAAACACATATTTATTTGCAAACGTGAAATAATAATGCAAACTAAAACGATGGCTTTTCTTACAGACAAAATTATAAATGAGGCAGTTTGTCCTACTGAATAAATTGATTTACGCAACAGCATCCTACTTTAAAGCCTACAACACCTGGTCGGATATGCGGTTTTTAAATTCTTAAAGCAACTTAGACACATCAAAGCGTCGCTCACAACACAACGGAAAAGTTTACTCGGTCCACCTAACAGTGAAATGGAGAAAACTCCAATATGCTTGTGATTAAACTTAACCAGTTTAACCTCCTACTTTCGAACCATGTCGTTTGCTATCATAATGATCATACAGTTTTTCTTCTGAGCGAGTATTACTACCACAAGAATCAAACAAAATAGGTTAAACTAAAATCTAACGATTAGTAAAGCTTAGGAATTACTGTCATGAGTTCTGTTAACAAATAAGACTACTGTAGAATAGCATTTGCGGCTACATGATTGCGGGATGAGTTTATTTATTGATTAGCCACACGTAGATGGCATTTGGAGAAAATTAAGATAGCCTTGTAATATTATTCTGAAAGGTTTTAATATTCAAGACAATAAAGTGGCCTACCGTTTCCAAAACGAGATAGTTATCCATTTCTTGAATGCAAGAAATACGAAACGGACAATTAGGGAAATGTCGGAAAAATGTCGTCTGTGATGCAATAGTAAGAAAAGCTCATCAAATGGTTTTCGCTGAGTCGCTCGGTTCCATGTAGTGGTTAGGGGCGCCGATTGTTCTACCGCTGGGTCTGAATCTTGGAAAATGGCATGAATGTTTGTCTGATTATTCCTTCTTCTAACATATGTAATATCGGCCCTATGGACTGTCGGGAATGGCCCATGGATTCGGCCATTCCCGATAGTTCCGAACAAACAAATGTTCGGCCACATTTCAGAGATATACATTTTCCTGAGAACAAGTTAATACTCCCTTCATAAAATCATAGTCGAATGATTTTCCCTTTTTCACGCATTATGAGTATTTTCTGAGACCAAGTTTTCCTCAATGAGGGAGGTGTCAGAAATGCCTTTTGCACTTCTGTTTGTCTGTCTTAGTTTGCATTATTTTCTGATGCAAAGTTACAGAAATCAGTCACACTATGACAAATGTCTTAATAAAAGTAGAATTACAGAAGAAATTAATTTAATCTATGTAGAATCTAATAATAATAAAATAATTTTAAAACAATTATCCACACCCGCCAACCACTGATTGTAACTTACCCTAAGCAGAAGGCATTACTTCCTACCCTAATCTACAGTTAAAGATAATCTAACGCAAACGTCAGATAAGTAGGAGTTCTGGAAGTCGTCAGTGTTCATTTTCCTCGCTTTTATAAGATAAAATAGGTGCAAAAAAGCTGTAGAAACATTTCTGAGCCGTCTAAAATGTAGAGCTCCTATCTGTCGAAACCTTACATACCTAGGCGATAACTGCTCCTTCCCGACTCAGAAGTAATACACTAGCTGCTGTTACGCAACCATATGGTTACTATCTTTAAAAAATTACAAAAAAAAAATCTGAAAGGTTTCAGATTTTAAATTACGTCCAAAGGGGCGTTTTCTAATGTTATCTGTCTTTATCTTTATTTATTGAATATCATGTTCTTCACACTTAAACCATAATATTCAGTTCAACAGCCATATCGCAAAATAATTTTTAAATGAGTATATCTTTAGAATTTCTGTTACACAGTTTCGCGCGCTTTAGATAAAAAGGGTTTTTTTTCCCCCCCGTAGAGTGTTGTCATTGCTCTCTATGATCGTTTGAGATTTTTTGCAAATCGTTTGAGTTTGTTCATCAAAAATTCGTTAAAGTTTTACAAAATATGAAATAGATAATAAAACAAATTCCAAATTCCAAATTTGGGCTTCCAGATGCGCATATTCAGGGGCAACGCACGTTATTCAAAATTGGATGGCTCTAGGTACCGTTGTTTTAGCACATTTGGAAAAATATACATACATTTATGCAGATTCTTTATTATTTAATTTCTTTAAATATAATACAGGATTGCAATATTTTGTGGCAACAGTTTAAAAAGTGATTCAGACTTTTAATGTTTCCGATGCAAAATCGCAAAACGAAAACAATATTCCTTTTAGGGACAAAGCCCCTTTGGACTTTAAAAAAAAAACTATTAATACATCACAATATTAATAAAAAAAAATCTGAAAGATTTCAGATTTTAAATTACGTCCAAAGGCGCGTTTTTTTAACGTTTCGTGTGCTACCTTTTTTTATTAAATATCATGTACTTCGTACTCAAACCATAAAATTCAGTTCAAAATCAATATCGCAAAATCATTTTAAAATGAACATATCTTTAGAATTTCCGTAAGTCTCGTGCGCTGGAGATAAAAATGTTTTTTTTTTTCCGTACAGTGTTGTCATTGCTCGCTTTGAAATCATTTAGTTTGTTAATCAGAAATTCGTTGAAATGTTACAAAACATAAAATCGATAATAAAGCAAATTTCAAATTCAAAATTAGGGCTTCCAGATGCCCATATTCGCAGTAGGATTACGTCATTCAAAATTCGATGGCTCTAGGTTTTATCACAATGCGAGAAACATGCATACATTTATGCAGATTTTTCATTTTTTAAAATTTAATGCAGAGCGATAACATTTAGTGGCAACAATTTGAAAAGTGAAACGGGCATTCAGAGTGAATCGACGCAAAATCGCAAAACGAAAGTAACAGTCCTTCGGGACTAAATCCCTTTGGACTAATGATAATATATCGACTTATTTAATACAGAAAAAAGAATTTTTAGAGTAATCATTATAAATTAATTAAAATAACTTTAGCTCAAAAGTACAGGAAAACTTTAAAAGAATTTGAAACTTTTAAAACTGAAATATACTTTTAATTTTTTTTTATTTATATTTATTCTTATTTTTGGTAGAAGGGACAAAATATTTATCACCATTTTATTTTCTTCAAATTCTGAACGACTTTCTTTCAAATTTAAATGTGCAAATAATACATTTTTTTTTTTCAAGTTCAAACGGACATAATTGCATTCACTTCTTCATTTAGTTAATATGACACTAAAAATTCTTTGACAGTATGTTGATGTTTCAGAAATTGAAAACACATAAGAATTTTTTTCTAAATATTCATACATTTATAATAGCACTTTTAGAATTAAGTGCTTTCTAGTATTAGATGTTTTGGATATTGTAAAATACTCAGAATTTTGAATACAGTCATTTGAATACAGTCATAAGAATAACAGTTAAAATAACATCCCCTCAGAGTAGAGGGGCGGACAGTTAGTCCTTCATTAAGTCTTCTTCAAATCATTAGATTTCCTTAGAACATTCCGCATTCCCTGAAACCAACAATTTGAGTAATAAGCAGAATGATAATCGTAAAAATCACATCATATCAGAGGAGGGAGGTGGAAAGTTATTGTTTCTTAGGTCTGCTGCAACTTATGAATTGTTTTATTTGAAATATTTCACGTTTATTAAAACAATTTTAGTAAATAATTTTAACACTAACCCTAAATTTCCAAAATTGCTTGTAAGAAATTATTGCATCCCCCATGCGCACTCTTGTGATTAGCCATCACCAGTTCCGGCGCTAACCAACCGGTTCTTCCGGCGCTTTAGTGTGTCCAGTTAGCAAATGCCCCTTTTCCTTTCTAGATTCTATGCCACTTGAAGAAATTCAGATAATTTTTCAAAATTCTATGTTGCTTTCTAGACTATGTAGATTCTTACTATGCTTCTTTCTAGACCGAAACTTTGCTACTTTCTAGGTTCTATGCTACTTTCCAGATTCAAATGTTCTAGATTCTATGCTACTCAAAGAAATTTAGGTAACATGACTAGATTTTATGCTACTTTTTTAGATTGAGACGTTACAGAAGCTCTAGATTATGTGCTACTAAAAAAATACTTGAGATTCTATGGTACTTAAATCAACTATAAAAGAAAGTAATATTCTATTTAAGGGAATATGGTTAGAAGGAGATAAATCGGATCCCGCAAGTTGCATTTGCGAGGGGTCCAACGTTCCAAGAGACCTCCACTTTAATTAATTAACGTTAATTAACTTTTAAAAATTAGTAAACCTAGCCTATGTCTGAAGATGAGGTGCCCTCGAGAACTTAGGTAAGATGAACCCCCACATCATAAATCCGCAGCTTGAGCAAAAAGAAATTTTAAAAAGTAGATACAAAAAATCACTAAGTATTAGCAAACGCAGATTTAATAATCAAGTTAACGTGCATACAAATAAATAATACGATGTAAAATAATAAAAATTCTCTAGTTCAAATTTTAAAAAGTACCTACCACAATATTCTTAATTTTATAGAACTTAATAGAAGCAATTTAAATTTTAAACATCTTTTTTAGCAAAAGTTAAGAATAATTTATACTCAAGAAAAATCAACCAAAATCTTTCGCTTATTCTAATGATTTAACTATAAAGAATATTTGTTAAATATTTTTTAAAACAAACATCCAGAACTTGATCAAATAAAAGACAGAATTAAGTTTCTCTTACCAATAAATATGATTAAGGAAAAAAATTATAATAACAAACTATGCACATTTTAATACAAATAAAACTGAATACAGCAAAGTGCTTCAACGAAGATTGTTTGTTAATAATATTCTTCCAATCTGCCTGTATTATTTTATTAAGTATTTTTAACTTATCCTTTCTCTCATATCATAATCTTTGTACTATTTTATTTCTAGCTGTTGAAAGACGTTAACAAGGAAGAGTTGAAAGCAAAGGTTGAAAAAATCTTCGGTAAAGGTAGTGAGGTAAGCATTACTTTTACTCTAAAAATGTGCAATACAAATCTGCCCCTCGATAAAAAAAAAAAAAAAAGGTGCGAAATGATCGAATTTGAGCTGTTTGAACCAGCCGTACAAAAATCATGTATATTCTTGCAAAGAAAATAACCGATATCCTTCTAGTGCTATATTCTAAATTTACCTTTTCTCAGTCGACCAAAGGGTTAGTGAAATAAAACAACAAAGCGCTATTATAATAATATAATTAGTGGCATGAGCTTTAAAGAAGTAATTATATGCCTTTTCAAGTATAAGAAGAGAACTGATTCTTCTAAAAATTTCTTTGAATTCCAAATGTATGAGTGAAAACTAAAATAGCTTTTCCCAGCAATGCTCATACTGGATGCTGGCACTTTTTCTACCAAAAAAGAGAATTACAAATCCATTTTTATTGCCATTATACACAGGTCATCAAAATTAAAGGATAATGAGAAAAAATATGCTTGCTAAATTAATGTTGCAACCAATGCTCAATGCTGTAATTATTTATATTAAGTAAATACAACTGAACACAAAATTGCACTTCCGAGCATACGTCAGCACCGGAAACATGCAAATTCGGTGATTGACAATGTGGTATATAATGGACACATGTTGGAATTCTAGTCTCTAGTGTTGTTTAAAATCAATGTAATTTCTGAGAGTGATCAGTATTCAGAAGTTATGGCTCAAAGGTATCATTTAAGTGTACATCAAAAGCTGCGAATAATTGATAGAATCAAGGGAGGTCAAACAAAAATGGAGGTCGCCTAAAATTTGAATATCTTCCAAAGTGTCGTCAAGAATTTGGGACCGCTTTTTAAAGACTGGATCAGTTGATAATCAGCTTGGTCAAGGGCGACCAAGAGCAATCACTGCATCATAAGACCGTTTTTTGTCGTTGTTCCTCGAAGAAATAGCGAAACATTATAAGAGATTTGGTTTTAAACCTTCAGGCTGCGACAGGAACTAGAATTAGCTATTCTACTGCTGCATAAAGGCTTAAAGAGGTTGGATTGTATGTGAGAAGACCAATGGTTTGTGTCCCACATACTTCAGCTTCTAGAAGCGCCGTTTAAACTGAAACCGTTGTCATGTTCAATAGCGACAAGACGACTGGATATAGTGTAAACAGAGATTTTGGGCATGTTTTGTGGCTACACTTGCCCGTAAACTATTCCGTTTCTGCAAACGCGGTTTAATGGTTTGAGGAGGAATCATGACAAATGGCCGCACCGAGCTGCATTTCTTTCAAGGAGGTTCCGTAATCGCTCGGAGATATGTGGACGAGGTACTGGAACCCCAATTGAGACTGCTTAGGTGGGCTTTTGGTCCAGAGCTAATGCATGACAATTCTTGGCCTCAGCATATATGGCGTAAAATACTTGCAAACAGAAGATACTACTCGTTTGGGCCGCGCGTCTTTATTCACCCGACTTGAACCCAATCAAGCATGTGTGGCATGCCTTAGGACGTGGAATTTCAAGGCGCCAAATTCCTCCCTAGACCCTCTAGGAGCTGAAAAGTACGCTTTTAGGAGATTGGTGTGCAGTTCCACAAAACTTGATCAACACTTCACACTTTCAACACACAACACTTTCATCACAAGTGTATGAAATCAAGATGTGACGTATGCATATCTACCCAAGATGACAACACACCATATTAAATAAAACGTTTTTCCATCATTTTCCAATTTCCATAAATTTGGTTTTAATTTCAATACTTAGTAGTCAACTGCCAAACATTGTAATTTATATTAACTAATGCTTTTGTACAAATTTCTATTAATAATTTTTCTTTAAGTATCAGTTACGTTTTATTTCTATTAGTATACTTTAAGTTTGATGACCAGTGTATTAAACTATGTAAATTGGTTATGTAGGAAAAAATTACCTGTAGGTTTTCTGATAGTTCATTGAAATTTCCCTCAAACTCATATGACAAATTCTCAAAAAATGAAACCACTTTATCAAGTTTCAAGTTCTTATGAATATTAGAAACTACATTGTATTTATTTATTAAATGTAAATTAGTTGTAAAATACACTGACCAGTTGCTATTCTGCATCAAAAATTGGCCTTTTTCAACTATATCAACATAGAAAAACCCTGAAATAACTATTAGCAATTGAGTTAAGATCTATCCAGTATCTGATAATTCCATTATAAACGGATCTTTTCAGTTTTTACTCGCGAGAATAATTCTAATTGCAAATTTAATCTCTTACAGATGGGTGACGCTTTGTTGGAACTCATCAACAAGAAAGGCGAAAAATACAAGCAGAAACTTCTCGACTTAATTGACCGATTTTTGGGCAAAAAGGAAGAGAGAGCCTTGGCACACCGATCTCTGCAAGACTACTGGGAGAAAATAAAAGAATATTTCAAGGACCTCCACATTACACTCAAAGAAAAATACATGAAATTTGGCGAATGGGTTAAGAACGTCATCGACAAAGGTATTGCCAAGTCCAAGGATAAGCTTGAAAACATCAAGAGCATCGCACGTGAGGTTAGTCACAGAAAATTATTAATTTTATCAATTGTTTCTAATTATCTATTGTTTAACTTTCGTTTCCTAGTTTTATTTTCCAAAATAAGGTGATATTATTACTAATTCTTCTAATCTCAACACAATCTAGATAAAATCCATGAATTCATCAAAACTACAAGTAAAAGAACTCCTGTAGTGCTGGCCAAGATCTCAGGCCAGCTTCTCCTGATTTTGTTAGTAAACACGCTGGAGCATAGATTAGATGAGTCTCTTGTACCACTTACCTTACTACCAGCTTCGTGAAGGTGTCCATAATGATTGAATGTTTCAGATTAAAGTTTTGAATGTCAACCGGACATTCACTTTGAATGATGTCCAACAGACATTCATTTTGAATGATCCGGATAGGAGTAGTCGGTAAATAAATTAGTATTCTGTACCATTATTCGAGAGCAGATTAAAAATCTTATTTCAACATCGGTATATTAGTACACAATTATTAGTTGTACGAAAGGCAACAGGACTGTGATTTAAAAAGGATATAAAATAACTGCTTTCAGCAAATCTTAACACATAACTTACAGGGGAAAATTTTAAATACTCAGAATTAGTATAAATTAGTTATCAGTTGACTATATTTTCTATTTTGATTAGTTAGTTAGTTGATTATATTTTCCAAAATTCTATTTTGGGATCTCCTCCCCAGTAAGATTACATATCGTGCTATGCTCAGGGTCCTGAAAGTTTCTAACTAAAACTGTTTGATTGTATAATTCGGCATGATTCATTCTAAAATTTAAAAAATTCAACTTCTTCAAAATTAATTCCTGTTCAATAAAGGCAACGTTATTTTTAAGGTGATTAGAAGAAACTGGAATTAGACATGTATACATCAATTAACTGTGACGATTTATCAGTTACGTGTATACATCAATATATACATCTTAACAAATACTAAGAAGAAATAAAATTTGCAACTGCAGGGATATTTTATTGATGGATAGAACTTATAAATTTCTACCATTCTGCTTACATTGACACTTTACTATAGTTTGGTCTACAAATTATGCTTAACAGCTGGATATGAGTGCATTTTGTTTTATTTGAAGCTCAAACTGCACTGAAGCACGGCAGAGCCCACTGGGCTCCGAATTTTTTAGATGAATCGTAATTTTAGGCGGACTGCACTGGAGCCCTAAATAAGGGGGCTCGGGCACTTCTTATATGTATAACTGAAGCACAATTTCAGCAGAAAATTTTTCTAACCTCAAAAACACATTTTTTAATAATAAGTAAGTCTTAAAAATCAATTCTAGCTTCTAAATGCCTGATTCTTTTCCCTGAGAAATAAACCTTTGGAGGGAGGTTGAGCCTTTTAGGAAAGAAAACTCCACACGCATGTCAAATGTTTATTTTGCAGAAAATGCGGTGAATTTATAACAGCGGGTAAATTTTTCGTTTCTTTGGTCTTGCACGTCCAATGCTATACTTCTCGCGGAAAAGAGTACATGCAGACTTTTGGAACGGCGTAACCAAATACGGAGTGATTTTCATTTACACAGAAAGTAACGTCTGTTCTCAGCTTGCAAATCAGTCCTTTGATTTGGGAGAAATTGTTTTCTCTGTCCATTTTGTTTGACAGCTAGAATCACATCAGAAAAGTTGCAGTCAAAAAATGTTGCACTTTTTCCCTCTTTATTTCATACTTACATCTCCGTTAAAATTTCTTGCATACCCTGATACAGTTTCTAATATTCTCTCTATTCTCATTAGTGACTTTTTAACCGTTTGGAAAAAGAATGATCTTTGTTTCTATCATCCCTTGAAAAAGTACATTGTAATTACACATTCAGGACTGAAATTCAGTCGGAGTCCACATGAGCTATTTCTTAGTTTTTGAGTGAAACTGCAATTCCAGCTGGAGCCCTAAATAAGCTTATTGCTGAGCTTATTGTCCACAACCCTTTAGTTCGCATAGCCATTAGGTTATATAGATGGAACGTGAAAAAGCTGCAGTGTCCTCGCCAGGATTCGAACTTTGAACCTCCCAAATACGCGTCGAGTGCGCTTCCAATTTTCACAGCAACTAGCTATCACTGTTCAAGGATCTTTTACATTCTAGCATAATATCACCCATGAAATTAAATTCACTTTCAACAGTGGATCCAAGGAAGGAAACTTAAAACATATTTAATTAAAGTTGTTGATATTGAGTAGTTTTGTTTTCCATCTTCTTTTAGCCTCAATACTTCAGCCCAGAAGTTCGCAATGTCAGTTCGCCCCCCTCCCCCCTTTTTGCTTCTATAAGAAAAGTGATTATGTGATAGTTTCTGACTTCTTGGTGCAATAGAAATGTTTTCATTTTCTGAAATAGCATTTGGCAAATTATCTGTTAATTTTGTCAAACCAATAAAAACAGTTGTTTCACAACAGAACAGGCTTGATGCCATTAAAGTGATTTATTAAATTGATATAACAGAGTTAATTAAGAATAGCTTCCCCCCCCTATAATCAGTCCATTCTATATATGCTCTTTTAAAATGCATTTAACATTCTTTTTCAATTGATCAACCTTTCCAGAATTCCTAATAATTTCGTAGTATCTGCACGAATAAAAATTAATCATGGACATTTATATTCAAGATAATCGGTCCATATGATGACACCGTACATAACGATAGTTAACGTGCACCAGAAGTTCCAGATTTGAGAAAGTAAATTCGGAATTCTGACTAAATCCGGACCACAACCACTCCGAACAAAGTTGTTAGAAAACATAACAGCAAGAATCTATAAATCTGAATAATTGTGAACTAAATTTAACTTTTTAAATTGCAGTTCATTGATCATGCCAAGGGTGTCAGCAAGGAAGTTGCAGAAGAGGCTCTTGACTTCATGAGACCATACAAAGATGATTTGGGCGCTCTATGGGAACAACTGAAGGAAACTGTCAAGGACATTGTAAACAAGAAAGATTAAGATACTCTTATATGATTTTTGATGTAAATTAATAATTTATGAAAATAAATTATTTGTAATATGATCAGTTCTATATATGCTATCATAGAGAACAATTCCACACAGCTACATTAACTAAGACCAAAACCCATCAAAGAACTCGGAAAATCCAAATAATCGTGGTTTTCATTTCTTCTGTAACACATAATGATTACCAATGATTACAGATGATTTTGGTCTTACGGGGAAATGTTCTTTTTACAGACGATTTTGCCATTACCTATTTACATAATCAATGTACCTCAGTACAGTCTGCTAAGAAAATCCAGTTTATTTTCATAAGGGATTTTCACGAAGGGATTTTCTTAACAGTCTGCAAAGAAAATCCTCGGAATTTACTCTTCTGCAAACTAAACAAAACTACCACTCTTAACGTAACTGAAACAGAAATGCAGGATATTAATAAAATTACTCTGTTAATTACATTTTAATAATGAAATTTCAAATTTATCCAAAAAATAATATAGCTGAAAAAACCTTGACATAATTATTTTTTTATACGAAGTAAAAAGGAAGTATTGTAATTGCGAAAAATTTCGTATCATATTTCAACGAAAATATCATGGAGGTAGGAAGTAGAGACCCTAACCGGTTTTCCTATACTCCGTTTTGAAACATTGGTGACCAAAACATTCAGTGTCTTACATTAAGATCAATGGGTTTTGACACGATCGGATGCAAATATTTTGTAATTACGTCATTAAATATACCTATAAATGTATAGATTTTCTTTTTCTACAGTATTTCAGGGTTCTAAGTATGTGAAAAGAATACATTTTAAAACAACATTTCATTCTGAACGGAATTAAATGCTATACTTTTCACAGAACAGTTTAATTTGAATGAAATATTTTCACAAGTTTTCGTTAATTACATTAAAAAAAATATTAAGGTAATTCGATTTTATTCGGTTAAGGATTACAAAAATTAAGACCAAAGCTTACTGTATAATTAATAGCAAAATTACACATTATTTGTTTTTTATTTATAGAGTTTCTTCCTAAAATACTTTCTCAAACATGACATGATTCTTTAGCTCCTGAAATCCTCCTTTTAAATCGAAAAATCCAAGTCAATTTATAATTAATGCTGTATTCGGTCCATTTCAAATTAGAGCACCTTTTATTTTAATAGTGAAGTACGTTAAATATTGTTGCTCATTTCCATGTACTTAACTTTCTCAGAATATTTCTGAAAGAGAATAAAAAAAGGATTTTTTTAAATATTATTTAAAACTCGTAACTGAGTTATTATAAAATGTAAAGAAATAATTCCTTTAATTATACTTATCAGATTTTTTTTACCCTTAATTTCAACAGTACATATTCTAAAAGTCTTCTTTATTACTTAAGTTCGCATCTCATAGAATCTGCTTTATAATACCTTTTAACAGACTGCTTTCCAGTATGAATAATTTTTGCTTGAATAGTTTTATAAACATATTTGTCAAGAGGATTTCAATTTATGTTTATAATTAAATGTTCAGGTTATATTTAGATATTTATAATCATTATAAATTTAGACACATTTACTAATTAGATTTCTTCACAGGAGTTTATGACTAAATAAATCCTTCATTTCAGATATATTTATAAACAATTTAATAAATATTTACGTATTTTGTTAAAGGCAGATACATGCTTTTTTGCAAGCATATGCATAAATAATCATACTTCATATTTTTCCTTTTCGGCATGCAGAAATCTTTAATTTCTGGGCATTCACTATGCATTTGGAATATAAAATAAAAGTAGTGAATACTCTATAAAGGGTATCGAAAGACGTCTACAATTTTAAAGGTACCGTAAGGTATTTTTCATTCTTTAAGCATAACATTTTTGCTAAAATCTATATTTTTGTAGTTCAACAGCTTAGAATTTTATAAAATAAATTCATAATCAAAATCGCTTTTGTCAGTTATCGAAAAATAACCAAGATGTGATTTTTGCGTAAATGTCACTAAAATATACAAATTGCTATTATCCATCACACAATGAATGTTTCTTTTATGCAGCAGTGTCCCTTTTTTCAATTTGTATGGAACTGTCGTGTGTCAAAATACTATCAAAGCGCTGCCAAGGGAGCTTCTGAATGTAAGCAAAAAACACCACATTTGGAAATCGAAGTCTCCGAGCATTGCTTCACTCGCAGTGCGGAGTTGACCTCTCCTTTCTTCATGGAAAATATCCATTTCAACCATTACAGAATGCAATTTAACGATGTCTTTGTGCAACATTTGTACATAAAGACAGACTAAAGAATTCTTTTTCCAAAAAAAAAAAAATTGTAAAACTGATTTTAAATGGATTCTGAAGAGATTTTTCCATGGTGTCTATGCGTACATATGTATCTCAAAAACTAGTAGTCTCAGAAGGTTGAAATTTTGTATATAGGACTGCTATAATACATAATTGCGCAACTTCCTTTTTAGTTGCAATCGGCTGCAAGAAAAGTACATAAATACATATATACTAGTCATTCTATTACTTGGCTCGGTGAGCTGCTTTTTTTTATTCTTATATGTTGGTAAACTTTGCATTTTTTACTTTAAAAATTATTGAATTATGTTTTCTTATCTTCCGGTTAAGGTTTTTATGCCTTTAGTTAACCTGCATGTTATAGTTGTAGAATTATCAAAAATTTAAAAGTTTTTTAAGTGCGGCTAAGCCTAATTTTTTTTGTCATGGCAGCCATATTTGTTTGCATTTGAAATATAGCAAAATAATGGATTTGCTGACAATCTAGAGAAACTAAGCTTCGCAACAACAAAGTAACGTCTTCTTTTATTATTGCAAATTTAACTATACTTAATCCATTCTGGAATTATCATTTAAGTTATTAAATTATCTCATATATTGACTCAGCATAGCGTCCACGACAAACTAGTTTCTACGCCTTCAGTGTGTTTTTGCCGAGTGAGATCAAAAGTAAACTTTTAGTTTTGTGTATCCAAAATCTGCTTTCTTGCCCGCTAGCGAATTACGTGTTTTTGCATAAACTAATTGTTTTAATTTTTAAAAAAAAATTTTTAACTGTATTTAGTGTTTTATATTTTTATATATTTTTCAATTTTTAATATAGATATTTTTAGTGTTTATGTATTTTTGCCTAGTCCCAAAAACTAAATTACATGCTTGGTATTTTGCAAAAAGGAGCGATGAAATCTATATCTTTATGTAAGTGCTTCAAAGCCATGAGAATTAGGTTCCTGGGCCAAAGCCTTACCCTTAACTCTTAAATGTTTGAATAAAACATTTAAGAATTCATAGAAGTTAATGTTCATTGAAGAGGATTTCATGTAGAAACAAGTGAAAATTATAAACCTATATCTAGGTACTCTAATTTTATCTTTAAGGTCTGCCTAATACGAGACTTGTAATGTGTTTTACAGCACCATATTTTTAACATTTAGAAAAATTCAGTGGGGTATTAAAATTGTGAAAAATAGATTTTTATGTTCCTTACATCCATTATCAAACATAATTAAATAAAACATTTTTATGTAGAGATCTAATACAGAATTCAGAAGCAAATTATGCACATTATACTTTTTACTATATATTTTTATGCATCTTGATAGCTAAAAAAATAGAGAAAAAGGAAACTGATTTAAAAAAAAAAAGATTTAAATTAAGATTAAATACCCCACACACAAACAAAAAGGCATTAAAATCCAGACTTTTAAACTAGATCACGAGATTTAGCATGTTTTTTTAATTCTTATTTAATTAGTGTTTAGGTGAGCATTATATAAGAAGCATAGTGATTAATCAAGAAAGTGATGCATGGAAAAAAAATTAATGTAAGAAAGTAATATTTCTGGAAAGAAGAAAATTCTAAAATAAAGAAATCTTAAGACCTAAAGCTTTATAAATATTTTCATAAAAATTGTACGTATTTTTTCTCCTATTTTAAGTTTAAATATCATACTAATGAATTTTGACAGAATTTTTTTTAAAACCTGTATAACACAATTTTTCAAACATTTGAAATTTTTAAAAGTTTATCTCTAGAATACACATTTTTATATATTTACAACTATACTTACATTTTTAACGCACTCTGAATTTTAAACGTACTTAGTGCACCCTTTCAAGAAATTATTTTATTATTTTTCAGCTTCATATACACTTTTATTACAGCAATTTGAGCATTTATGCTTTAAATGTTTTTAATTTTAGGGCATTCTTTTCTTAAAACGTTTAATAGTCACTATACATTTAATAATTTTTTAACATTTAACAATTTATTAATTTCTTACATTTTTCAGTAATAAAGAAATTTTAAAAGCTTTTGAATTAGCTTTAAGGTAATGCAATTTCACTTTGCTATACTGATAACTTAATGAAACAATTGTAACATTTACAACTTTAATTATATGCAAGATTCTATCAAATTAATATAAATGTGGTTTTTCTTATCATAAAGCAGCTAATTTTTTAATATCTGTGAAAATCTACTGCAGAATGCACACCACCACCAGCAGAGAAATTTTCACTACATTTTTAAATTTGTAATTTTCCATTCCTTTATATTATCACTTATTTCCTTTAGAAAACACTGACTGATCAAACACCCATAACTCTGTTCTTATAATAAGACACTTGCACTTAAATTAGTGATTAAAGTACTTATGTTTAAATTAATATAGATAATTGCAACTTTGCTGTTTTACTAAATGTACTGCTAACTAAACTACAAAATTTTCCTATGCTGATAGCATCAAAATGCTCCATAATAATAAAGATGAGACAAAATGCAATACTGGATATTTATTCTCAAAAAATAATATTTTTATTATAGAATATTAAAGAGTAGTACTTGAATTATTATACTAGTAATAAGGATTTGGAACACTACAGTTCAGAACATAATAAAGTTAAGAAAAACAATAATTAATGAGAATTTCAATATCCAAATTTTCCTTTATTTAAGCTTTTAAGAATACAATACACTTAAAAAAAGTTCTACAAAGATTTCCATGAAGTGCCAAGATCTAAAGTACGCAGAAAATATTGTTAAATGTTCATATTGTTTGTACGTTACAAAAAATGAAATAATCATGACTTTTTTCAGTTATTACAGATTTGAATACTTCCTTAAAAATATTTCCCACATCTGTCCTCTATGAAACGAATTAAAATATTTTACACAAAAGCAATCTGTATACAGTAAAATAGTGAAATTAATAATTTTAATAAAATTTGTGATATATGCTTGAATTACATTGATCTAAGCAATAAAAACTGACATAAGAGGTATAAGAAATGAAAACTATATTCTGACAATATGTTTTACAGATAACAGATAATGAGTGGTGATAAATGTTTATGGGGGGAAAAAATTACATTCAAGGCTTTTGCATTGGGATAGGATTTCTTAAAACCAAAATTACTGAATCTCCTCTAAGAAACATTTTTGATATATAACGATCTTTGCTGACAGGCTTAGCTTTCTTTTTTCCTTTACCAGTTCTTGGCATTTCCATCCACATTTCTTTCACGTTTTCAAGAACCATATTGCAGTGCCTAAGGCATAAGAATGGAAAAATAAAATGTTAAATTATTTGTATTATTATAAAATGAAAATATTTAGCACATGTTTAGAAAGTATTATACCTGAAACATAGAAATGAAGGCTTACTAATTAAATGTAACACAGTAAATTTCAGAAGAAAATCAATACCTGAAATTAAATAATTGACAATGACCACAGTGCTTTAATTTCACATTTTGATACTTCTCCATTACAGCCATTCAAAGCTTTTTCCAAACCATGTTGGTTCATTTCTTTCCTCATGTCTTTGGTTCAATCCTAGATTCCCCCCTCCCAACTAGCAATGGCATGAAACATCAACTAGCAGTATCATGAAAATAATAAGAAGAAAATAAAATCAACTGAAATTGTAAGTTTTAAAACAAATCAAAGTGCTCCAACTTTTCCTACTATTGCCAAAAATCAGTTGTCAAATTTGGTGTTCCTTTACCAGATTAATAGTGGACCAATTCTTTAATGGTGTCTGTCATATAAAAATGTTTGCCAGAAACTTCAAAAATAATGAATTTAGATATGTTTGCAACATTTGTCACAGACTACAGTTAATGAAAACTGTAATATTAGGCCAGCAAAAATGAAAAATTTTTAACTTTTATCACAGGTTGAGTTTCCTGACTAAGATGCACAGACCTTCAAAGAGTGTGGCTCTTCCAAGAAATCATTGCCTAGCAACAAGATACCAGCATTATCGAAGAGTAATGGGTTTATATATCCAGATCATCCTGATGAGATGTCTCTAGATCTGATAAATGAACATTTAATTTCTCAACTACCATTCATTCAACTTTAAATTTGCTGATTAAGATCAGATGGTTATGCTGTTAGTCAAGAGATTATGGTTCCAGTTGATATAAATACAATGGTACAATGTTTGCCAGGAAACTTGGGTGATGATCAAGTAGTCAATGAACATCAAGAAATATTTTCGTACACAAGTCAATATGTTTGAGTGGTATTGCAAAGAAACATGTTATTAAAGCATGGTTAGAGTATTTGCAAAATCAGCCTTAAACACTTTAAAATAAGTACTGATTGGAGTTATGGTGTCACCGTTTTGAAGTGTTGAGTCATTTATTTTACAGTAGTTGTCTTTGATTATTTATTGAAAACAATAACAAACATGATTTAAAACAAATATTAATATGTTACGCGGCACAGTGCCGGCTCAATCTATACATCTTATCATATCATTGGTCAGTTCCGTTCTGACTGTATTTTCCCCCATCGTGGGAAAATCCAACAGCAGTTTATCCCTTTAAGGAAATATAGTTGGAACAGGAGTGTTCAACAGTTACACTTGTTCTAAAGATGATGCAGAAAATTATGCCTTTGAACATATAGATGACAATGTGCTGGAATCAAAAGTGCTTGATGCCAGACAGCAGACATTATTGAGGGATGAACAGCATTGTCTTAACACTGCGCCGGGCTAAAGATTGCAAACCGATGAATTTGATATATGATGTGCATGCAGAAGAATTATTGTTTCTAGCAATATATTTTGGTGTTGGCAGAAAGTTTAAAGATGTGTGTGTGTCACACCGTACATGATTACTACAGGTGAAATACACCAGAGTGATCATAGAGATATTACTCCACATTCTTTCTATGGCTATGAAGATGTGACAGAGTGGTTGATGTTATATGTTATTCATTCCAATACATAAGGAACATGGGAATAATATTAATTGGAAAGAAATTCAAGTTCCAGCATTTATAAATGAGTATGTAGAGAATAACTAAAAATTTTCACTCAACTCTGTACTTAATGGAAAAATCGAAAGAATGAATTATTTGATATGATCAGACGACTTAATAAACCAACTGCTTCTCATTATGAGTGCAAATGAATTTTGTTGACACCATATTCTTATGACCTTCTTATCGGTTGAATAATTATTGCAGAGATATTATTGGTCTCGATGAAGACAATATTTTTGGTAAATTGAACAGAAGTACATGAAGTACACTTTTGAATGAAGATCCAGTTGCTTGTTATATGTACTTTAAAAAATCGGTTTATGTCATAATGTCAATGTTGACCAGTAGAAGGAATAGTCTATTCAGTGCCTATTTTGTATTGGGACTATTTTATTCAAACTGAATTTCAATACAGAGGCAGACTTTATGCTTACATACTGCTTTGGCTGAATAGTCAGAGTTGGCAATCAAAACAGGAGAATGAAATTCCCTGACTTTTCCAGGTGTGAAAATTCCAGTCTATCTGCATGCGCATTGGCTGTGCTGAGAGGTAAATTAAGTATGGTACCATTTGAACACATAAATTTTGACACTTACATATGACTTATCCCCAAAGCATTACTACTATAATAGGAGCTGTTTACTACACTGAAGATTGAGATTAGAATCTGCCCAATTTGAATTAAAAAGTGCCATTTTTTTTGCAGACATTTTGACGCTAAATGAAAGAAAAAATCTATTTAATGATATTTTTAAATTAATTCGGGTATTTTACATTTATTTAGCAGTATACATAAGCAAAAAATATGTGCATTAAATTTTGTGATGGTATGTCATCATACTGTTAGAATTAGTTTTCAAGAATATGGTAGAGAAAACTTTCTGATATTTGAAAGCATTATTCACTAATAATAAATAAATTTAGAAGGAATACGTCACATTAAATGATATGAATAACATTAAAATAAAGTTATTTACTTAAAGATTAAAAACGGAATTGCAATAATCACCTCTTTTTTTTTTATTTTATTTTACTGCAAAAAAGATGAGGCATTTATGAAAAAGAAAAAAAAAAAAGTTGAAATGATTTTGCAGTAAAATTCTAGTACATGATACGGCCTTGGCTCGATTTTGAAAATTGTCATTAGCACCAAAATGCCCCATTTACTACTGCTCATCATAAATGTTTGGTTTACTGCTCATGATAATGTCACCAAATCCTGTGTGTACCATGTACTAGAGTTAAAACTGATTTTGTTTTATATGAAGGTGTTAAATCGCTTTTTGGGGGAACTGCCATACGAAATTCCCTGACTTTTCTAGATTTTTACTAAAATATTTAAATTTGCCTAATTTTCGCTCACTTTCTTAGTCAACTTTCGAATTCCCTAACTTTTCCACGTATTTCAGGTAGCCTGACAACCCTGAATAATAATAATAAAGAACGTGCTAATGAGAATATACTTGGCACAGAGGATATGATAAATTTGTATTTAGTGAACAGAGAATAATTAGGTGATGACAAAATTCAAAACCAAATTAACAATCATACATTCACGTGTAAAAAATGCAAAGAAACAACATGTCATTTAAACACACCATATTGGCAAATACCAGAGACAAAGTATTATTGGCACTGTCTAGTGATGATGGCAGCAGAAAGACAGCCTTTGTGCATCTTCAAAATATTTATAAGAGAATATACAGCAAAATGTTCATGTATAATTTGAAGACTTTCTACAGACCAACTCCCTGAATTATGCTAAATACTTGAATGTAATAAAAGCATCGTTAAATGTAATAAAAACATCGTTAGGCCTACAATATTGCTTGAGTGCTTCATTACTGAAATCAATACAAATGTGCCCAAGTTTGTGGGTCGCTAAGACTCTGAATTCAAATATGCATCTACGAGTGGTATTCAAGAATATTTGCATGCAAGAGATGTTGTGAAGTATGCTAACATGTCAAATCATGGTATAAGTAACTTACAATAGGCAACGTTACATATACAAGATGACAATCCAGAGAAATGATTTCTAGTCTTGATGAAAGAGTTGAGCCTAAGATTCCTAACAGTTGAGTTCACAAGAAGCAGCTTGGTGTTTGTTAAGACACCCAATAGCAAGGAGGTTAGGTACAGTTTGGCCATCAGACAGAAAAAAATCAAAGAAGAGTCATGCACAGTTGGCTTTACTGGACAAGAACTCAACTGACACATGAACAAGGAATGTTATTTAGAAGTAGAAATTAAGTCTGGCTGAATTGGAACATTTGCATTTACCTGATTTTGTGACATGGAATATTAAAGTCGAAACACAAAAATGTAAATGAGATAGTAAGTGAGCTCAAAGACAGAATGGACGATTGTGATGAAGAAAATTTTAGATGGTAAAGGCGAGACTGTTGATACTGACTCAGCAAATATGAAATTTGGCAAGAATCTTAAAATATAAAAATTATGGAATAGAAGATATTGTCAATTATACTCAAGGGGGGTGGGAGTTGGTTACACTTTTTCATCCTTTTTGAATGGAACTTATTGTTGGATAAGATGAAACTCAATAGTGTATATGATGAGCATAAGGATAGTATCATGGCAAAGAAACAAGAATAAGACAGTCAAATTGACATCTTGTTACTTATGAACGAACTGAAGCAGTTGTTTGAAGATTCAGAGGAAAAATCAGAGGATCCTTGTAATTTAGCTTAGACAAAAATCTCAATCAATTTCAATCGACGTCATTCAATCTTAATCGATATGGCAAATAGGTCCTGGTATAAATCTTCATCAGGAATAAAGAAATTTGCAAGACGGAAAACATTGGGTCTTCGTAACAGTCATATTTATACTCTACCACAGTAAAGCAAATAGGAAGGTAGTGCCATTTGTTGGGAAAATTAGTTACAAAAGTTGGAAAATTAGGTTAATAGAATTTTAAAAGTGTTAGGAAGGAGTGGATCAAACATAAAGACATTAACTAAAGCAAGTTAAATCTTTATGAATGTGAAAAGTTTCAAGAAAATCTAATTTATCAATGAAAGAAGCTTTTGGGATAATTTTTGCCAACCCAAAGTTCAAAATTATGATTAAATTTCCAACTATGATTAGCTATCAAAGACTTGTTAATTTCATCTTTTCAGGTTAGGTTAGGTTATTCAATTATGGCAAAGCCCACGAGGGCTATCTGCCTAAAGGGAGGGATGCCTTCGTGGAGGACTTTCTAAAGGAAACTGGCTAGTATACACGTTAGACATCGGGAAAACCACAAAAACGCCCATGCAGCCAGCCCGTTCGCGGGATTCGAACCTCGGACCGAACTACCAGTGTTCAGCATCTTTACCACTCGGCCGCTTCATCTTTTTAGACATAAGCTTCATGTTCCTTGATACAAAATTTCAACGCTCTTTTGGCCAATATATCTCAAACCACACTAACATGATAGTTATTCCTAACTGAACCTTCCTAACTGATAGTTATTCCTAACTGAATAACATGATAGTTATTCCTATTCTTCCTGATTCTATAAATAGTTCCTGATTCTATAAATGATAGTTCTATAAATTCCCCTAGAATTAAAGTCAGAAATGGAATCTTTAAGACATGAACCATGGATTTTATTGGTAGACGAGAAAATGTCTTGAAAATTTAACTTCTAGAGAATCTTGCGCATTTTAACAAACAGAAAGATGAAATGGAAACACGACAAGGTTATTAATATTATTTTTAAACTTTTAACAGCAAAACATCTTTTTTGATAGCAAGATGAAAATTTTTTAAGGGCTTTACCAACGACCATGGGAGAAAATAAATCGTCAGTCAATGGTGACTAATTTCAAATAATTGAGTTCTTTAGCAAGCAATGGTTCTGTGGAATAAACATAATAGTAAAAAGAAGCCTTTTTTTCCCTTAATTCATGATAACCATCCAAATACATATTTGTTAATGAATTACCAAAATATATTACTCCAAAATGCTCTCAAAATTGGCAGTTGTAAAAACAGGGGGGGATGTCAGAGGAGCAAAATTAAAGATCTTTTGCCAGTTTTGGGACAAAATTAAGAACTTTTAAGGACCAAAAATTGTTTCCAAAAATCTAAGGACTTTTACATACTTTTAAGGGCCACAAGAGCCTGGCATTCTAGGAGAAGTTTAATGAAACTGCTTATCCTTTACACAAACAGATGCAAATTATGAATATTACATATTAAAAATTTAAATTGCTTTTTCGTTTATCACTGTTTTTCACATTGCATCACCAATGTTCATCTGTTTTCAAGTAAAATTACACACCGTACCTCTTTTGATGCCAGGATCCTGTAACTTAGAAACCACCCTACTGTATGCTGTCCTATAAAAGGAGGCCCTAAATAGTAATTATTTTTTAATCATTAACTTCTTTCTTCGTCACATTGGAAAAGATACTTCGGATGTTAAAAAGGTGAATACTGAGATTCCCCAGGGGTCCATCTTGGGCCCATATTATACTTATTCTATGTGTCTGACCACCCTACTATGAATATGGACCAGAATTATTTTATAGGATGTTATGCTAACAACACAGCGTTTGCTGTCAAGTCTGCATCTCCTCACCATGCTATCACAAAACTTCAGTCTTATGCCTCAACTTGAAAATTGGTGTTCACAGTGAAGAATTGCAATAAATGCAATCTCTTAATTATCAAGGAAAATGGAATAAACAAGCCATTTACCAATCAACTGAAACTCTTCAACACAGTAGTGCTTGTAGTTAAGAAAGCTAAACATTTAGGGATCATCTATACTTCTAATTTTCAGTGAAAAGAACACGCCAGCTATGTTCGAAATAAAATGCTGAGCATGGTTCAAAGTCTCAACCCTCTTCTCTCCTCAGACTCAAAACTGGATCTGAGACGTAGACATCATATTTTCATGCCAATTATTTTACCTCTATTTGCCTATGGATTGCCTGCCTGGACTTCTGCCCAAAAGAAGGATTTAGGCAAGCTCCAGATCACACAAAATAAATTGTTAAGAATGATCACCCGAGCCCATTATTATGTTACAAACCACACTTTGCACATATTGAGACTACTGATGTGTATTTGCACAGGACTAACTCCTTTACGAAAGCACAAAACTGCAGTCATTTGGAAAATTTAAATGCCCTCAACTACGTCATACTCGAAGACGACTCAAATTTTAGACCTCTCGTGGCCCACCTCACCTGACTCAAATTTTCCTACGCAATTAATTATTTCAATCTTGCATTATAGGTTTTCTTACTACACATGTATTATTTTGTCACTTGTATTCTTTTATGTATATTTCTCGTATCTTATCTTGGATGTATGTGTTTTATTTTAGGTTCACTTCAATTGGATGCCAATTTATTATCAAGTTTATTTTTACCATGACTTGTCCCTATTTTAAATCAGAACACGAACATGCACCACAGTTCCTTCACTGCTTTTGTTGATCGGTTTTGCCTCATCGGCCTTCGGACTCATGGTCACCCTCCTACTTCTATGACCTATTTCTATTCCACCTCAGTGCTCCTACTTACCAATCTGAAATTCATAGTCATGTGCCCTATGGGCTTCGTTTCACGAGCCGAGCACGTTCTGCTCTGCATGATATATCTATTGGCAGTATTAATGCAGATAGGATAATTATTTTTTCAAAGTGTGATAAGAACTTATATCCTTCTTCATAAAAATTAAACTGGCTTATTAATAATTAATTGGATTTACACAATACCAAGGGGAAATTCTTATGACTGCATTGTGACATTATGCTTACCCATTTCTGCCACTAAATCAACACTATTTGGAGACAATGTATATGTGCTAATAATGTAATGAGCTCTATAATGGTTTTACAAATCTCTCACTCACTTAATTTGTTTATATTTTTTTTTAATTCTACTATATTTTGGTCTACTATTTTTGGTTAATTGAATGTGCCAGTTAATGAAGCTTTCACTGTAATATTAATATGAAATAATTAAATTTTTTCCCTGCTTGATTTTCTTCACTATGGGAACAATTTGTCAATCCTATTGAGAACATACCACTTTCAAAAGGTGGTGTTTGCAATACATTAAATTTTATGTAATAGAAAGTAATGTATCACTTCTGAAAACTATGTAACATAGTTGAGACAAAACAAATTCAGCAGCACTAAAAAAACATTTTCTGAATTCATCTACAATAAAAGCTCAATTATTTGGAGAGCTCAGGAAATGCCAAATCCTGGATATGGAAAATTTCTCGGCAGTCGAGCCCATAAAAAAATCAGAATTCACATTACAGCCAAATTATCGGGAACATATTCTACTCTGAAATTATAAAAACAGTCATCTTACTTGTTATCATTTGAATATCAAAAGCCTATACTTAAAATTAAAATTTAGGGAGGGGAAGTCACATTTCAGTCTTATAAAAGCTGATGTATTTCATAAGTATGATCCACTTATGAAATCCCATCAAACATAAACTTGACAGAGATGTTGGCAATCATTCCAGCAGAAGTTTAAACAAATATATCATTCATTATTTAGTTAGATAACAAAAAGAGATACAAATTATGGATACGGCATATAAAAAGCTTAAATCCTTTATCATAATTTTTATGTTACATCGTCACTGTTTACCCATTTTCTAAAATTTATTTAAAATTTTAAGTCACGTATCATGACTTTTTTTAATGATCCGATCTGTAACTTTGAAAAATATTCCACCTCATGCAGTCGCAAATATAATCCTTTTTTCAAAATGCGAGTTAAAAACATAATTTACATCCATCTTTACAAAAATTAAAGCTTATTGAGAATTAATTGAATTTACCAAACTGAACTTTTTATGACTGCATTGTGATGTCATGTTTATCCATTACTGGCATTAAATCACACTGTTTGGCCACAATGCATATGTATTAATAAAATTACAAGCTACATAATAGCATTACAAATCTTTCATTAACTAAATTTTTCAAGGGAAAAATTTTTTCTAATAGTTGAGAATATTCTTGTCACCTAAACTTAACAGTTAACTGAATGCAGGATAGTTGGGCTTTTACTGCATTTAAAACTGCAGAATAGGTTATTGTTTGCAGAAAAAATGTTCCATTACTTTCACATGAATTGAAATAACATTTTAAAATCGATATGAAAGTTACAAGTTAATGATATGAAAGCAGATCTCTCACACACAAAAATATACACATACATTGAGCGACAAGTTAAAGATACAAAAGCAGATCTCTTACATACAAAAATATACACATACGTACAGTGAAGAGCCAAAATATTATGACCACCTACTGAATAACGCATTGCGCAACCTCTGGCCTGCAAAACAGCTGCAATTCGCCTTAGCATGGATGACTGGAGACATGTTGTAACAAATGTCTAAGCAGCAGTCACGCAAAATCGAGATATTCCGACATGGTGGTGTTTGAAAAACATCTAAGCAGCAGTCATGCAAAGTCGAGATATTCCAACATGGTAGTGTTTGAGCTCTGAGCTGTCACTTCATGACATCCCCACATTAAGATCCAGCAAGTTATGTGGCCAGGACCTTAATTAGAATGCATTCTTACTCTCCTCGGACTACAACACAATTCAAACCTTGTGACATGGGGTGTTGTCCTGCTGGAAGATTCCATTTCCAGTTTGGAAGACAGACTCCATGCAAGGGTCCAACTGATCCGCAGTATGTTCAGATAGTCCGCAGCTTTCATGGTTTGTTCTACCACAACTAAGGGTCCCAGAGCCACTCATGAGAAAATAGTATAATACCACCACCAGCTGTGTACAACCTGCTCTACAAGGTGACAGAAACTGATCGCCTGAAAGACAGCATACCCTGACAGAACCATGGACATGACGAATGAGAAATCGTGATTCATCTGACCAGGCAACTCATAAATGGTCCAATATTGATGTTCCCGGGACCACATTATGCATAGTTGACATTGATGCTTGATCAACAGAGGCACACGAGTGGGACATCTCTTACACAGTCCCATATCCAACAGTGTCCACTGAAATGTGTGTTCCAAAACATTTGCATTTGGACTTACATTGTATTTGGCTGTCAACTGAACCACCCATCTGGTGGTTTTGCTGTACCAAGCAGAACAGTCTCCGACGTCCTCTTTCTTCGATGATGTGTGGATGTCCAACAACCTTGATGTCTACTGCTAGTTTAAAAATCATTTATCCACTCTTTACATAAATACCAACAATGGCAGATCATGAACAACCTACCAATCATGCAGTTTCGGAGATACTTGATTGGAGTCTTTGGGCCATTACAATCTTCCCTCTATCAAATTCGCTTAGATTAGCAGCCTTTCCCATCACTTGCAAAAGTAAGTAAGAATGATTCCTTACCTTCTCCAGCAGCAGTTAAATATCATTCAAAAATCAGCAGCAGTTAAATATCATTCAAAAATCAGCAGCAGTTAAATATCATATCATCTCCAGCAGCAGTTAAATATCATATCAAAAAAAATATCATTCCACTTAATCATGTTCCCTCCATGTCATCCAGACAAGTTCATGAAAAAATGTGGGGATGGTCACAATGTTTTGGCTCATCAGTGTATATGCACGTATATGTAGGTGCATATATATATTCCCAAGAAATGGTTATTGCAAGTACACAAATGATACTAGTTAAATCATACAACAAATGAAAATATTTCATTTACTAATATACAGCAGTGCTACATACAAATAAATAAAGATATAAATAAGTTAAATAAGAACAATATAAATAAGCTCAAAAACTAGTTTTTAATCTTCCGGACAGTTTTTCTGTACTTTTCTCTGCTGCAGAAATTTACTAACCTTGCTTTTGAGGTCTAGTTAGCTAATGAGTTAATAATAATTAGACCAAACTTATTTACTTGGGCTGCTCAGGGAGTTTAGCCTTCCAGTATCTACTTAAGTTTGCATTACGTTCGGATATGAGGTCTCTACTCTTATTTTTTAACATTTCAAATATTTTGAAATTGTTAAAAATGCATACCTGTCGAAAGCTTTCACTCTTCCAAGAAGTTTTTTGTTGTTTCGGCAATTGATCAACACTTGAGTATTATTTTTTACGGATTGTGTCAACACAGAAAGAGGACCTGTGTTAAATTCTTCCTCCTCCCGCTTCGCCAACTCTTCAGGAGTCATTTCACTTTTCGGCTTCTGTAGTAATCTAATAAAAAAATTGAAATAAATATATTTATAGATCAAAAAATTGTTTTATACACAAATATTGAAATCTTCAAATTTTTATTAAAACTGATTAAATACTTGTGACTAAAATAAAATGCTAATGGTACATAATTAAATAATATCAATCCTTGAAAAAAAATTTTTTTTAGCATAATCTATTTAGAACCACTACTTATTTGTACTAAAAATAGCAGCATACTAGAACTATGCAGCCTAATCATAGAAGTTAATTCTTCAGCTGCCTCAAATTGAGCATTGACCCCTCGAATAAACACTAACAATTTGGACATATTGTAATTTTTGTTGACTCACCAAGAGCCAATGAAAACCATTTGAAATTTTTTTTCCTTGCCTTTTCATGTGGCTCCAGATGTCTCCAAGTCTTCTAACAGCTGTTATCTCTGAAACATTGACAGATTGAAACATATCTACTATTTTTTCTGGGTGCATTTCTTCCCGTTTGCTTGATTAATTCACCATCAGTAAATAATTTTCCTTTTGCAGCTAATAAATGAGCTATTCATAAGCTGACTTTGATGTATGCTTCACTACAATTTTTTATTTTTAAAAATAAATTGCATTGCGATGATGCATTCTGTTTTAAATTTTCCAGCTTTAATGATCGTTCATTTTCTGCTAGGTTTGAATAATGTGCCCCATGCTTTGTATTTGGTTATTTGTATACTGTACTTTCTTTAGACAGCTATTATGTCACTGCATGTTAAACAAAACTTTGTCATTTACGTCTATGACAAAATAATTGATATTACCTTCTGCTTTAAAAGCATAACAGTCAAGGCGTATTTTCTCTTCTTCGATTTAGAGAGGGTCATTGTAATGGTAGGTAATGAATAAAATTTTAAAAAGAAAGAACAAACTTAACGCAGAGTATTTTGACAGACAATACCACGCTTATCGCTATAGCAAAACTGTCAACACATTCGCATGGCACATAATGCACAAACATTCACCTGTTGAGTGCTTTTAAAATAGCGACAACTTTTAAAAACATATGACAGTAAAACCACCTACAGTCATAATTCCCAACTTTTCGACTAACTATTGGCTTGTGCATAATTTGACTCATTTTCACATAAAAAAACTATATCATCCAGCAAGCCGTAGTTTGCTGACCCCTGTGATAGAATACGCAAATGATTAACATTCAACCAATAACTGACTAGAAGGAACTAAAGTGCATTGCAACAGAGCATTTAGATGGCATATAAAACAGAGGATATTCCAATGCTAATACTTAACTTTCCTGTGAACGTGGCTCCATAGACCCACATGAACTGTGCCAAAGCTTCGCAGACAGGTTTGTGAATGAGGCTGATGGGAAAGGTTATGAGCTGATGGGAAAAGATGTGTAATTAGAGTAAATAAAGCAGAGTGGCCAGATTAGCTCTGAGTAACTCTACCATTTGAGCATGTTGGCAGGAATGGGTGAAGAAGAGAGCAGTTAATGAGAGCAGTGATAGAATGTGAGGGCAGAGTAAATATACCACTGGCATTTGTAGCCCATGATGTATCCTTATTAGTGATCTAACGAGTAACCATGACAACAGTTCAACCTGGGATCTTAGACTAGTGTAGAAGTGTTTTTAGCAATGAGTCCTGCTTCAAACTGAGCCCAGCAAGAATGTGTCTGGAGATGTCCAGGACAGTGGTGGCCCACTTTCCTAGCTGTCATCCACTTTACAGCTCGAATGAATTGTTATATCAACATGATATGGTATGAGTCAAAATGGAAGGAAAGAAAAGTAAGGCCCAAAACTGATTTTTCTAATATGCTCCCTTGAAACAGTAATGCACCCTCTTCTTCATCAAAATATTTCAATTACTTGCCATTAACATCTATAGGTTTTGACATATTCGGACGTCAACATTTTGTGATTACGAGGGATGTCTGAAAAGTTTCTGACCTAACAAAGAAGAAACGTGCTTTTTCTCCAAAATTACCATTTTTTTTTCAGCACAGTCTCCTTGTAAATCTACACATTTCTTCCAGCAATGCTCGCATCCTTTTAACCTACCCAAATAATATGTAGGATCCTTCTCTGAAAAGTAGTTATTAACAAAGTTCATAACCTCCTCATTTGACGAAAATCTTTGTCCTCCAAGTGCTTCTTTTAGCTTAAGGAACAAAAAGAAGTCACTTGGTGCCAGGTCTGCCAAATAGGGCAGATGGTCAAGCAGTTCAAACCGTAATTCACGGATTTTCACCATTGCAACCACTGAGGTGTGATATGGAGCATTGTCTTGATGAAACAAAATTTTTTTCTTTTGCAAATGTGGCCATTTTTTGGCAATTTCTGCCTACAGATTGTCAAGTAATGTTGCAAAGTATGCTCTAGTAATGGCTTTTCCTTTTTCAAGATAATCTATTAAGATAATCCCATGGCTGTCCCAGGCGCATTACCTTTCAAAAACAAGTACATAATGACAGCACAATATGATTTTTTCCATTTTTGCAAAAATGGTCACATCAACTCACAAATGTAATTGTCAAATAAGATTCGCACTTAAAATAGCTCAAATTTTGATTCATAGTTATCAACTGCTGAATTATAATAAAATGTAAGGGAATAATACTTTTATTTATAAAAATTTTCGATGAAAATGCACTTTAGCCCACTGCTTGGCGATGTTTTGAAAATCGCCAATTCGGCGCGTTTCTGCGAAACGTCTTTGCAATTGCAACCTTCTCGACACGCTCCTATTGTAAATAAAACATAGAATTCTAAAGCATAAATTAGTATGGAAACTGTTGCCACAAAAAGATAATAAAATAATATGCAAAACGAACATTATGATCATTAAAATATTTGTCAGTTAGGTTTAAATTAATTATTTACATTTTATGTTGTAATACTTACACATTTTATGCCGTTACATAACCTTCCCGACACGCTCCGCGAAAACGTAACCAAAATGGCATCGAAGAAAGAAGGAATTTTTTTTAAAAGAGCATTAAAATAACAAACGATACCATGTACACACCGTTCCGTTTTAACTTAAAAAAAACATCTGTGAATTGCACAATGTAGGCAACATACACAAATGAACAAAATAAGCTAAAATAACGAAAATAAATTACAAGAAAATGCCATGTGCACAGCGTTCCTTTTAAACTTAAAAAAAAACTTCAGCGAATTGCACAATGTAGGCAACGTACAAACAGTCAGCCATGTTGGCGGATATATGCCGTTATCCATGTTGGCGCGTTTATTGCTCATTCTAAAACAACCGCCGCCAAGCAGTGGGCTAAAGTGCATTCCAACCAAAATTTTCATCTGACCCTTGAATTTAAAAATACACATTCTAAAAATTCTACTTTACTACATACTTAAGTACACATCTCGTGAACTATGCTTTACAAACACCTTTTAATAGACTGTTGCTCAGTGCACACAATTTTTGCTTAAAATTAATTTTTTAATTTATTTGAGGGAAAAAAAAAAGACTTGTAAATGATGACTACTGCTCCATGCTATTTTCAGATTAGAGTTCAGAAGGCCATATGAACATGTATAATAAAAGAAATGATACCATCTGATTATTCTCACTTTACCAAAAAGTCGCACACATGTTGTCGACTTTGGAGAGAATCTGCAAACTGATTAGCAACTAATACTTCCAAGCGAATGCACAAAAGGCAATAGCCATTTTCAAAGTAACAGTAACTTAAGAATTCCATACAAGAGCAATCAATTAATAAAATTTAAAAATCAAGAAACATAAATAATAAAACACTTCAACTTTTCAAGAAATCCTTTTTTTTTTCTTCATTGTTCCTCTTCCTATGTACACAGCAATCTGTTTTCACTTAAATAACAGGAAACTGCACAAACTTGGCATCCATGCAGTTCAACATTGTGCACTGACCAGACATACATGGCAACCTGCTGCTCGGCCCCATGAATATGTTCTTGAAACTTTTCGGTGAGGGTGTAGATAATCAGAAATTACTGAAGAAAGATTGGACATATTATCAGAAGACAATGTTATCTTGATATAACTGCAACTGTTCTAATCTTTTTAATATAGTTAGCACTTTATATTTAAAATATGATTTCAAACGTTTTCAAATTTATTTGCTTGCTGAACAAGCATATTTTTTATTACACCACTGAATCAAACTGCTTAGGTGTACAGCATCACTCCTTGAGTTTGCATATAAAATATTACAATACCTATATTAACCCAGATTCAATGAGTTCTGATTCACTGAAGTCCAGTTTGAAAATTTTTAAACAGACTTATTAAACTAAACTTTCTAAACTTCTTTGAGAGGAAAAAATAAATTCTAAAAAAGGTTGGAATGCACTTTAGCCCACTGCTTGGCGGCGATTGTTTTTGAATGAGCAATAAACGCGCCAACATGGGTAACTCCGTATATCCGCCAACATGGCTGACTAGGTATTTTGAAGCTACGGAAACATGTAGTTTTCGCGCATGCGTATTTCCTATTTTATAAAGAACGGTTTTATTAGTAATGTGAGATGATGTAGCGGTTTATTCGAAATTCTTACGTGTTAATTTGAGTAGTTATTTCAGTTCTCGTTTTATTCTTTGAATGCGGTGTTTTTCTATTGAGTGTTTGCTATTTTCGTACGTATATTTCGCTAAATACCAAGTCACTATGGATTTAACTGTGATGCTGAGAGAGGTGAGTGAATGTGCATGTACATTTATTACTTTATTGGAAATGCAAGGGATTTTTATGTTTCTTTAAATTTTTTAAGTTGCTTAATTTTTATATTTTATTGCCTTTTATTGAAATAATTTGGCTCAGCTGAAGAACAGAACTCTGGTATCGTTTGCAATTTATTTTTTTATTTTGTTGATTTGTGCACATTGCCTACATTGTGCAATTCGCTGATGTTTTTTTAAGTTAAAACTGAACGCTGTGCACATGGCATTTTCTTGTAATTTATTTTCATTATTTTAACTTATTTTGTTGATTTGTGTACGTTGCCTACATTGTGCAATTCGCTGAAGTTTTTTTTAAGTTTAAAAGGAACGCTGTGCACATGCCATTTTCTTGTAATTTATTTTCGTTATTTTAGCTTATTGTGTTCATTTGTGTCCGTTGCCTATTATTTTATTATCTTTGTGGCAACAGTTTCCATACTAATTTATGCTTTAGAATTCTATGTCTTGTTTACAATAGGTTTTCGCGGAGCATGTCGGGAAGGTTGCAATTGCAAAGACGTTTCGCAGAAACGCGCCGAATTGGTGATTTTCAAAACATCGCCAAGCAGTGGGCTAAAGCGCATTTTCACCCTAAAAAATTAATAAACATATTTAGTACATAAATTATCATTTTTTTCCTCTTCAGTCAAGGAGGTATAATTGCTGCTTGATATAAAATACCATGTTGTAAATATTTTGTATAAAACAGCAAGGAGGTTCTGAAAGGTTATATTAAGAGTTAGTAACAGGCTTATAAAGAACAAAAATCCAACTTAAACTATGACAATTACAATGAAGTTCTGCATAAGCATTAACTTTATTGGAATGGTTAAAACTACATCAAGAATGGTTGAAATATTAAGCACTGAATTATGAAAAATATGCCTTTATTTCTAATAAAGACAACCAACTTCAAACCATCCAGGAAAAGGTAGAATCAATCTACACTAAGCAAGGTGCTGCAGTATTATATTCACACGGCATTTATTATCTTCATTCATAAAGATTTATTTTTCTATTTGTCTCATTTTTCAGGTCATAATAGTAATTTCCAAATTTTTAAAAAACTTAAAGAACAAAATATTTTGATGAACATGGTATTTTATATAAAGCAGCAATAAAATAAAACTTGTCAAATTGCTAACAGACTTAATTTACAATTTCAACTACAGCTGCATATTTAGAAGTGATTGGCTCAAAAACCTTTCATGATTATATTACGTTAAAAAGTAAGCAATCAGGCATATCTTATAATACAATTAAACCAAATCACTGAACACCATTCAGAAAAAATCATTAAAGCTGAGGCAGCTGAAAGATTATTGGGAGAAGGCACTAAAGCAAGGTTTTATATTTTTTCTTCCTCTTTGAGGAATGCCCGAACTCTTCCGTAAATCAGCACAATATTCTTGTGTTAGAAATAAAACTGAGCTACTAGTCTCGGTATCACGACATTCAGCTGCCAAAACTACTTCAAATTTGAAAACTGTAAGTACATATTACTGTTATATGCATGCAATACATTCTGTTTTACTTTCGATACCAGAACATAAAATGATAATCGTTTATTTCTGAATCTCCTGAAAGAATTATCCAAATTATATACAGACACACAGACAATAAAGAAATATCCATGTAAAACATCAAATAACTGCTAATAATATACGAATGGCATTTATTATTACACAAATGTCGCTCATATTTTAAATCACCGATAATTATCTGATCGAAAAAGAGCTGCTGCACATATCTCTGAACAATGTTTCACATTACCACGTTCAAAAGTTTAAAATGGTGGTAAAACAAGAATGCAAGATAAAAGAAGTAAAAACGTCTGAAGAAAGTACTTACGAAGACATATTTCAGTTTAAATTTTATGAACTACTCTTGCTTTTATTTTTTGGACTTTTTTTCAAAACAAAAGACACACGCTGTATCACGACGAACAAAATAAACTTCCCACAATTTTGGTGTCACCATATAGAACGAGAAAATAATCAAATTGGGGGTGCCGAAATGTTGCTTCCTTATTCATAGAAAGGATAATACTAAAGTGACAAAAATTTCTGTGAATTAAGTGTAGCAATAGAGTAAATAGAAAAATTTTAAAAAGTTAAATTAAGAATAGGAACTTTTCTGTTTATCTAGCATTTTCTTGCATTCTATTTATCGGAATCTAGCCTATAAAGCAATTTTATTGGCAACACAGATGGGAAGTGGGTTTGCTACATAATAGATTAAAGACATCGCCAAACTGAAAGATTTGGGTTACTATGCTCAGTATATATCGCCTATTTGGCTCAACATACACATTTCTTTAATTTCATTGTTTCGATCTCGCATAGCAGAAGCAACGAAAAGAATTTATTAGTAACAGTACATAACAGTTTTGTACTATGTGTATAAAATCTTTGAAAAGACTTTGTTTCTAACTAGATATTCATTTTTTGAGTTTTACAAATTTAAAATTTAATGGAACTTATTTAAATAATAAAATTGCAAATTTTGAATTTCTATTATTAAAATAATCTTTATTTTTAAATGGTACACGTAAGAAACACATTGTTAGTTATAAATAGTTGGTATTAAGCTTGTTTTCTAAGCAACTGATGTAAATTAAATGTACATTTTATGTCTAAATCCTATATTCAATATACAATTAAAAGCATCTAAATGAGAAAAACTTTTTTGGGGGGGTATGCAAAATGTAGTATTTTTTAAAGTGCTTTTAATAAAAAAGAAATTCATTTTCCCATTGTTCTTGCATTTTTGCATGAACCTGATGTAATCTAGCAAACAGATTGGGCTTTTATTTCTGCCATGTAGAAATAAATTTAAAAGAAATTTTTAAAAAGTCAGGAAATAAATGGCCTCTGCAGTGCAAGGATGCCTGAATCATACATACTGTACTAACTGAATTAATTTAAAAGTATAATTTTCAGAAATATTTTGCTTTTATTTGTCTTATAGATAGAATTATAGGCAATAATAGAATGTAGATTTCATAATCTTTAGTATATGTTTGCGATGCGGATGCGATGTGGTTACGATGACCAATTAAGCAATAAACAATTGAACTTAACTATTTATTGAAGTGTCTAAATGCGTTGCGTGCCTCTACAGGCGAAATCAAAACTGCAAGTGCGTAGTTTTACAAGAGTGGCTTTCTACCCAATATGCGCCAAAACCGGCCCCAAGAACAAGATATCGCGAAATGCGTATTAATCATTTCAAAAACATACAATTAGTACTCAACATACCCCGCGGCAATGAAGGGTTCAAACACTTCAATCAATAATGAATAATTAAATATACATTACAAATACAAGATAATTAATACATAAATTGCAAACAATAATCATACAATACAATTATAAGAAACGAAATTACACTGGTAACAGATTGTTGAATTAAAAACAGACCTTTAGGAAGAACTCTCCTCTAATGGCAATATCGCTATTTTTGCGATTCCTCTTTTTATAGTTCCCATTGCTATCTGCACATTTACAACCCTAACCTTTCAGTCTGGTCCCGGGAAAACATTTAGCAACCTAGCAACCACTTATTTACAAGAAGGCTATCTTCCTTAACCAATACTAGGGTACCTGTTTTCAAATTTGTTCTATCTGAGTGCACTTTGAACGTTGTTGAAGAGTATTCAAATATTCTCGATGCCACCGATTCCATATAAGTTGAACACACCTACTGATCTTTTGCCATCTAGAAAGCCTATTTTCATTTACATTGATTAATTCGGATTCAACGATGGCTGTCATTGGCCTTCCGATGAGAAAATGACCTGGTGTCAAAGCCTCCATATCATTAATGTCTGATGATAATGGAGTTATCGGACGCGAATTCAAAATAGACTCGATTTGTGTTACTACAGTTAATAGTTCTTCAAATGTTAGTCTTGCGTTGCCTACTGTTCGCCTTAAGTGATATTTTGCGGATTTTATCCCTGCCTCCCACAGCCCACCAAAATTAGGAGTTCTAGGAGGAATAAATTTCCATTGAATTCCTTCTTAGGATAAATAATAATTAGCTAACCTTTCTTCAGGACGCCTGATTAAATTGTTAAGATTTGCAATTCAGCGTTAGCACCAACGAAGTTTTTTGCGTTGTCCGAAAATATAACTACCATTTTCCCTCTTCTTGCAATGAGTCACTTCAAAGCGGCAATGAAAGCAGCTGTTGTAAGTTCGGATACTAATTCGAAATGAACTGCCTTGGTTAAGAAGCAAACGAATATTGCTAATTATACCTTATTTAGGATCCCCTTTCTTTGTCCCTTATGAAAAAAGGGCCCCCAAAATCTGTGCCAACATAATTAAAAGGTGCACTGGGATTTACGCGTTCTGAAGGTAAAGAACCCATAATTTGTTCAAGTGTAACTGGGTTGTTTTTCCTACAGGTAACGCATTCATGCGTTATTTTTCTGGTTAAATTCCTGCCTTGTATTGGCCAGAATTTCTGCCTCGCACAACACAACAATGCCTGCGAACCTATATGAAGATATTTTTTATCATAATATTCTACAGTTATATTGCTTAACTTACCCTTTGCTGGCAAGATTATTTGGTGTTTTTGTGAGAAACTGAGGTTGGCATTTTTTAATCTGGCTGCAACTCTCATTACCTCATCTTTGTTTAAAAAAGGATTCAATGATACTAATTTACTTTTGCAAGAAATTGGCTTACCTTGCAGTAATGCGTGGTATTCTGGATTAAATTCTCGTTTTTGATATTCGCTTATGAGGTAATTTTCTGCATAATTCAATTCTTCTGAACTTACCCAATTCGTTCTTTTATGAGGAGAATTTCTTCCCTTTCCGAACAAACCTGAAAATATAGCTCAAAATACATAGTAATGTAATATAATTATTACTTATGTTTAAAATGGAGTCAATTAAATCATTAGTGTCAATGCATATCAGGGATGTGTCAGTCACTTTTCTAAATTCACTAGAAAAGTCTTCTGTTTCTTCTAGATGTAGACGATCAATGTTTTTAGTAGATAAGAGGATCTCTTCCTTCATGAGGAAGGAAGGTCCGTTACACCAGAGATTAGCATCACATAGTTTGTCGAAGTTTACTCCACGGGAAGCAAGATCCGCCGGATTTTCTTCTGAGCGCATGTGATTCCACTGGTAATTCGAAGTTAAATCTTGAATTTTACTCACTCTATTGGCACAAAATGTTTTGAGAAAATGTGGAGAGCTTTGAAGCCATGCCAAGACGATTGTAGAATCTGACCACAAATATGTCTTGCTGATAGTTAAATTCAGGAGAGTCACCACCTTTGACACAAGCTGTGATAATAATAAAGCTGCATAAAGTTCTAATCGCGGCACTGATAACGGTTTTAATGGTGCTACCCTTGTTTTACTGCAAAGTAAATTTGAAGATGGATTAGCGTTGGTAACACAACTTAAATAAATGGCTGCACCATATGCGTGTTCTGAAGCATCACAAAATCCGTGAAGTTGTACTTCAAAATAGTTGTCACATAAAACATATCTATTCACTCTTAACTTGTTTATCGATTGCATGGAAGCGGAGAAATTTTGCCAGTCTTTAATTACGTTTTCAGGTAAAGGTTCATTCCATTCCAGTTTTAACAACCAAAGCCTTTGAATGAAAATCTTGGCCTTGATTATGCCTGGTGCGAGTAATCCTAAAGGATCATAAATGCGAGCGATATCCGAAAGAACCGTTCTTTTCGTCAACGTCTTGATGTTCAATTCTTCATTTGAAGTATTGAATGAATATTTGGTATTGTCTCCTGAGCAAGGCAGGAGTTCTGGGTGGTTAGCGTACCACTTGTGTAATTCAAAACCACCGCGTGCGAGTAATTCAATCAACTGTGATTGTAGATTCTGAGCCTCCGTCAAGCTATAGGCTCCTGTTAACACATCATCTACATAAAAATCTCGATGCACAACTTGTGCTGCCAGCGGGAAGTTTTTGCCTTCATCAATTGCAAGTTGGTTGAGTGTCCGTGTTGCGAGATATGGTGCATTGGATGACCCGTAAGTAATAGTGTTTAATCTATAAATCTTAAGTGATTCACCTTCACTAGATTTCAATAAGATTCTTAACAAGTCTCTTTGATGATCCTTAATTAAGATCTGACGATAAATCTTAATGATATCTGCAGTGAAAACGAATTTATGAGTGCGAAATCTACAAATAATGTCAATTAGTTCGTATTGAACTATCTCACCGTTTAATAAAATATCGTTTAGAGAAAGTCCAGTAGTTGTAGCATAACTTGCATCAAACACCACTCGTAATTTAGTACTCAGTCTATCTAGTCTGTATATCCCATGATGAGGCATATAATACGAAAACCTAGCGTTATCTAAATTAGAAATTTCTTCCGATGTCCCAATTGTGTGAAAAACGCTAAAATAAATAATTTAATCTTTTTTTGGCATTGTCCTTCGACTCCCCCAATTTTGTAAGCTCATCATCTTTAAGGGGACATGTGACATGTCGACTGGCAAAATGCAACTATTTCGAGACGAAAGTTATTAAGGTATAACTTTTCTCAAAATAAACTTATACACATAATTCTTTTTTTCATTTAAAATGCATAGATTACAGATTATAGAAAACACATAAAATATATATTAAATGCCTAATATTTTTAAAAACCAGTTGTTTAATTTCACTTACCTTTGACGAATCTCATCGGACAATGTGCTAGTTCGGTACACTTTTCTTAAAAAGTACTGCCCCAATCTTCCTCAAATCGAGCATGGTAGTTAAAAATATATCATTTAAGAATAATAAGCAGTATTTTACATTTTACTTAAAAAGAAAAAATATTAAAAATAAATTAGTAAAATGCTTTGAAAAATCACAAAAAAATTAGTATTAAATTATTAATATATCCAATACTAATGCTCGTAAATTTTATATCCTGCATAGTTTCAAAGAAATAGTAATGATAAACAACTATGGAAAATTGGCACCTTCCAGGTCGAATAGTTTTCAAGAAAAATGTACCGAAAGTTAAGAAAAACACATTTTGAGAAAAACGAAAAAAAACATTTAAAAACTAATAATTTATAAAAAATATCATTTTAATATTTTCCTGCACCATAATCATCTTGAATTGACATTTCTACATCAAACTGTTTTTGTTTTATAAATTTATTTTTCTTTCTGGCCATTTTAGAAAGCTTTTGGTAAGCGAGCTGGGCCTCACGAATTCTAAGACAATCTATTTTTCTCAGACTCTTTACCATATAAAACCCTGGTTGCATTCCTAATAATTCCATTACTTTACTCCGGCTTTGTACACCATCATTAAAACATATTATGGCATCGAACAAACCCAATTTTAAGGTGATAATACTCACAAAAACAGTTTTTGGTATGCGTATCCAGATGCAATTATTAAAACTTTCATTGGGGTTTTGAGTTCGTCCGTGTAAGCACTTTGACAGCAGTTTTTTGTCAGACAGACTTCTAAACACATTTTTAATGGCTAGTAAGACAGGTTCTGGCAAAGAATGTTTATGGACATACATTTTACCAGCTGATATGGCTTTATTGTAGCCACACCAAGAATCATCATCTGTAGGGCAAAGACCATGCTGAGGATTTGCGTCTGTGGACAATTTATGGAAATAAATTGCCCACACAGATTTCACCATCTCATCTAATGAAGTATTGATATTGCGACGAATTGCTAAACCGTAATATGTTTGTATTCGCATGATTTCAGCTTCGCTTAAACGCCCACGACCAGAAATCTTCTTGCCATCGGATAGTTTCTCACCCTTTACTTCATTGCAAATAATTTTCAATCTTGAACCCATTCTTTTTTGTACATGGGCAATACACTCTAATTTTTCAATAGTAGTATCAAACCCATAAACGTTTTCTTCACACACTTTTTTGTAGCCTCTTGAATCCCCATCACCTAAGTATTTTACATAACGCACCCCACGTTTAGATTCTGAACGTTGAAAGATTTTCAAAACGCCATCAACTTCCATACCTCCGCTGTACCCTTCAAAGTTCTTCACACATTCATGGGATGCATGCTGCTTGTTTCTGCATAATGGACAATACTTCGTTAGGCACTCTACATCCATAATTTTTCCATTAAAAACAGAGGTGGCACACACAACACCATTCAGTGAAGAATGACCCCTCTTCTGCCAGGTACCATCAAATGCAGCTGGAATGTCAGCATTTCCACTGTTATCTGCAACTGTTTCTTTAACAGCTTTCAACATGGATTCTTCAGCAATTTCTGATAATACAGGTAACAAAATTTTGTTATACTTCTGAAAGTCACTTGGCGGAGGGGGTAAGTTCATAACAGCGCAGAATGTCTCTGCAGCTTTCTTCCCTTTACCAATGCAACGCATTGCATAAGTAAGGCGTAAATTAACATCATAGCATCTTTTAGATTTTTTAGATGTCATACTACTCGTAGAATATCCACATGCAGTACACAAATACAGTAAACTTACTGCAAGTCCTCTGCGGGAATTACTTTGGTCTATCACATCAAAAGAATCACATTTCCCACAGTTCTTACATTTTGCAAATGCCTTCAATAAATGCAATAATGTTTCTGTTTCAATTATAAAGTTTCTACTCTTCTGAGACTCTAAGAACTCATCTTCGCCATTAACTATGCCGATTTTGTACTCAGATGCACTCATATTTAGGGGAGACTTACTTACATTATGGGTAACATCTTTCACATATGTATGTTGATTTCCGATATATTTTCTCTTCCCGAATGATTTTTTTCTCGGCATTTCCTTATTTAAAACTTTTATTCACTAACATAACACAATAAAACAATCAAAAATAAACACAGAAAGCACGAATTTAAATGAAAAAGAACGAAAAGAATAGCGAAACACAAATTAAACAAAGCCAAGTTGTAAATACGAAATTCGACAATTATCCACCACACAGCTTAGTGAATAAGCCAATTTAAAAACGTGTTGCCAAATGTCTTTCAAAGAATCATATTCTGACCAAGGAAGTAATAAAAACTGCTAAAACATCTGTATGTGCAAGTGATAATAAACAACGATAAAACATCTGTCCCTTTAAACTTGTGGGCGTGCCAGTGCTTGTTTACATTTTAAACGAGAGATTTCGCCCTTTTAAAATTTCGAAACATGCATAAATTATATATTTTTGGAATCGTCTGAGTCTACTTTATTTTTGTAGCGCAAAATTGAAAATTCGAAAATTCGAAAATTTTTATGTCATATGTCCCCTTAATCGGTAATTCTACGACGTATCTCCCATCCTCTCTTCTGCAATGCGTACAAAGAAAATGTTCTTCACAAAATTGTTCTTCTTTACCTTTAAATGGGTTGATTCCATGGACCTCTTCAAGTTTCCAAAACAATTTTAAGGTGTTAGATAAATCATCAACCGAATTAACGTGCCCACAATAATTACTAGAATTCTTTTCTTGCGGCATGCTCATAGAACCACTAGCAATATATCCAAAGACGGATTCATGAAAAATTAATTCTTGCGTTTTAAATTTATTTGTTCCTAACACTTCAAAGAAAACTTCATTTGACAACAAAACATGGATTGGGCCGGGTTTATAAAATTCTGGATCAGCCAATTTAATTGTTAGTAATGCAGTCAGATGCGTAATGTTTAGATGTCTGACAGGTGTTATGCGCGTTATTTTGGGAACAACATAAAAACTTAAAGTGCGAATGTAACTTCTATCTGCGTTAGCAATCGTTGTGACTACACTTTCTTTTATGTTTATATTAACTCCATTTAATCCTGAAACAGAGGCATTTATTCTTTTTCCTCTTAGGTTTAATGAATGAACACATTCCCTCGAAATGAAATTATTTTGATTATTGAAATTATGCCGTTATCAATCAAAGTACGGCAGGCGATGTAACTCCCATCTAAGTTTTTAACCTGAATTATAGCTGTGGAAAGTATAACTTGTTTATTAAAACCGGAAGTCGTAGTCATTGCAGAGCTGCTATTAGAAGTGGGTTGTTTATTTCTATTGGCGTCAGTCTTGTAATCCTCCGTAGAAGGAGTAAACACATTAGCATCTGGCGAAAGACCTTTGCTCAAATTAGGGTTTACATTACATGAATTCGATGCTGCTGCGTTGGCGATTTCCCAGTCTTCTCTTTTTAGATGCAATAATTTATGGTGACATTTATGGCATTTTTTGCACGCGTTAATGCTTTAACAAGAATTAATCGTATGAAGCAATGATAAACAATTAAAGCAGAGTTTTTTTGCTTTTACAAAATTAAACCGTTTTTTAACCGGTAAATTCAAAAATTGGTTACATTTCAACAATATATGATCACCTTTGCAGTAAGAACAAGTTTTCGAATTTTCTGAAAGCGATGTCAACGCTTTTGAATTAAAGGAACGCTTCGTTTCGCGATTTAGAGGTTTGCTATGCTGCAAAGTGCGCGAATGTTCTTTTCAAAAGGATGTTAACTGTTCTGTTGTTCCTATTTCATCCTTCTTCAGCGATCTTTCCCACCAGCTTCTCGTATTTTTGTCGAGCTTTTCGACTAATACATAAAGAATTAGCGTATCGCTGAAACCATTCACATTTTGTTCTAACATAGCAAAGATCTTATGCACTCATTTATATTGTCAACAAATTTTAAAAGCGAAGGGGCTGAGTCACATGTCTGCGGTAAGGAAAGTAACCTTTTAATTACTGAATTTATCAGATCTTTTTTATTTGAGTAGCGTTCAACTAATAAATTCCATGCGATATCGTAATTTGCGTCGCAAATGGATATAGAATGAATAAAGTCTAACGCATCTGACTTAGAAGAACTTTTCAAGTATTGTAATTTCTGCGCGTTAGTTAAAGTTTTTTCTTATGAACTGCTGCGGAAAATAAATCTTAAAATTCGATCCACTCTTCTATTTTTCCACTAAATGTGGGAAGCGATAACTTTAGTAATTTTACTTCGGAAACAGAAATGCCTTTAGGCGAAATGTACTCGTTGGTATTAATTTTTACAGTACTGGATTTTAAATGTTTTCTTTTAATTATCAAATTAATTTCATCTAAACTGTCTAGTATAGTTTCCTTCTCTGTTACGAATGCCTCAATGTCTGCATCATCACAATGCGAGAATATAGAATCAAAAACATGTTTTACTTCTGTTTGAAAATATGAGATTCTATGTTCATATAAGTGTAGCAAGGCTGCGTCTGCTTCTTCAATTGTTGATTTTACTTTTTCTTTAAACCTTGATATATTAGATTTTACACTCTTTTTATTTGTTTTAGCAGCCTTTAATTCAGACATATTGATAAGTAAGTCAAACTTTACTTACCAACCTCTTTCGAACGTGCGGATTGTTTGTCAGTCCAGATTGAGGTAATCCATAGATTTTCAAATAATATCCTCCGCTAGACGTCGACCAAAAATGTTTGCGATGCGGATGTGTTGTGGTTACGATGACTAATGAAGCAATAAACAATTGAACTTAACTATTTATTCAAGTGTCTAAATGCGTTGCGTGCCTCTACAGGCGAAACCAAAACTGCAAGTGCGTAGTTTTACAAGAGTGGCGTTCTAGCCAATATGCGCCAAAACCGGCGCCAAGAACAAGATATCGCCAAATGCGTTGGAAACATATTAATCATTTCAAAAACATACAATTAGTACTCAACAGTATATAAACCTGGAATTTGACTTTAACAGACATTAACACACAGATTCATGTAATTTTTTCTTGAAATGTGTTGTTTTCCTGTAAAAGGAACAAAAAATTGTTAGAACCGAGGCCTAAGTTATGTGTGTTTTACTCTCTTTTCACTTAATGTAAGATGCTACAGCAAAATCAAGCATATTATGAGATTTCCTATATCCATTATGCACTGTTTAAGATGAACAATTCTTATTTTTATTAAAGTATAAAATATAAAAAAAATTATGAAAATTTCTCTAAGAATGCTTTCTTAACACTTTTTTTTTATGTTAAAGTCTATACTAATACTGCTTTTGCATATTTATTAGATTTCACTAGGTCTTAGTTGTGCAGTTGAATTTACAAAAAGGTATAAAAATATTTAAAAAGAGGAAGTTATGGTATGTGGTTAAGAAAACAATGATAAAAATTAAAATTTCAAAACTCAGATATCTATATTGATATGAATACCCAATTTTGAATTGTGTATGGCTATGTAATCTTTAAAAACCAGTGAGAAGTCATATTTAAAAAAATGCATTTTATTATTCCTTTAGATTATATTTTCAATCCTAATTCATAAAATTCTTTTAAAAATTAAAAAACCACAGCTTTAAAATGTATGTTGAGAACTGAGAAAGTACGTTGAGAAAAGTATCATTAATTATTCTCAGATAAATTTTTCCAGTACCCTGAAAGCAATGAAAATGCATTCATTACAAATTATGCATGAGAATTTAAAATTTGCTTTAAATGGTTAATGAACTGAGGCAAAAAATCTACTAATAACTTCCATGGCAATTACGTATACTGCATTTAAAATTAAGTATGTGTTTTAAATGCATAAAATATTTCAGTGGATGCATTTTTACATTATTATACAGTACTAAATCAGAAGCACAATAATATGTAATATAAGGTTGATCAGAAAATAATGCATAGAAATCAAGTGCATAGAAGTACACGAATATAAATTTTGGAAATTTTACATATTAATATTATCTTGACTCAATGTCTTTTCTTCTTATTTATCTTGATACCAAACACTTATATTTGATTATTTTTGTTACTGATAAGAACTGAAATTCAGTTTGAAAATCTGTTTCAGTTCAAAGATGGGAAAGAGATCTCATCGAAAGTATACAAAATAAAAATATTTAAATTAGTAATATAACAGTGTTACATATGAATAAAATATGCATATAATAACATAAATGCAGTCAGGGATTAGTTTCTTCCAATTTAGTAGAAGAAATCTATTTGTTTCAGCCAGCTTTTTTCCATAATCTATTCTACTGTGGAGAGACTTGTAAACCCTAACTATCAATATCCTCGATAGCATATTGAGTGTCTATTATTTAAATCATTTGTTTATATTTATCACTTGCCAAACAGTCTGCTCCTAATAAATTGTACATAAACCTTCTGAACTCAAAAGTATTCAGATTGTATGTTATATCAAGATTATTTCTAATGTGATAAGCATAAAAGCATGTAAACACACTGCAACTTATACTGTCATTTTGGTTTACATGTGACGGACGTGATATTATTCAGTCTTCTGTCGTCTAAAAGATTCTTTACCTCTTTTTCCCCCAGATCTAGTATGGCTTTATAATTTTTATCCGCCTGTATATTTGTGACAACCTGAGAATCATAAAATTCAAGTTTTCTCTCTTTGATCTTTGCAACTATCAAGATTCAATGATTTCCAACATTAATAAGGATGAAAATTAATTCCACTGTAGTTAGCTGACCTTCACTTGAATTGCCCACCAATATATAGTGTGTATGTCAACATTTAACATTAACAGCCAATGATTTTGAATCTAAAGTAATACTAAAAAGGGCATGCAAAATTTAACATCATGCAAAAATACAAGCTTACCTTGGCATAGATTTTGAGTAAAACTTTTATTGATTTCGAGAGAAATTATACACAGGAGAAAAAATATTTTTGCCAAACTTTTTCTATGCCAAATTACAGTTTTTATTTTTGCATAATGTTATTGGATGAATTTATAAATATTTTTTCTTATACAAAAAATATTGTTGCGAAATGCCTAGCTGCGGTAAGATAGCTTCCTCGCAAAGCGGGTTTAAGGTTGCCAGAAAGTGCGAAGGAAATGTAGGGTTGGCATACTTGAAGCGAAATCGCCCATTTGGCGACAAAATTGGCGATATGCCATAGATGGAGCGAGAACATTCTAGAACGAATTGTTACCGGTTTTCTCGAGCATATTGTCGAGTTTAGTAGTGGTGTCGTGAGTTTAAAAGTTAGCTCGAAAGCGATCGACCGAATTGGAAGCTGTACTGAAGTACTTTACGGTGAAGCTGCCTTCACCGTTATAGCCTAATAGCCTGAAGGCTATGTCAACGTTTTTATCGTAGTTTCTGGACTGCTGTAAACGTGTCTTTGTAACTCTCCTGCGTAATACTGATTAATAAATTGTCTTTTGACTCTTCATCAAGTGTTGTCACCAATCACTCCAAATCTACGAACCCGTAGAACGCAACAATATATACAAATTTATAACAAGTCAATCTGCACATAAACTTAACTATTCCTTTTTTTAGCATTCGGTTTTTATTTGCATGCTGTTTGAAATAAATCATGGAATGAATCATGGAATAAGAATATTTATGTTTTATCTAAAAGATAAATAGCGTTATATAACATCCAGTTTTATACTTCCTTACACAGCTCATTTATCAAATGATGTAAAATCACGAGAACTAGTTTGAAATCTGCCCTAGAATTCTGCCCTGGGAAAAGAATTAACAAATTTTAAATCTTGCTCTACAGGTCATCCCAGCTAGCTGTTTAAGACATTCGGAAGAAAGCTGGAATAAAACTCAAAATCAAATGTCATGGAAGAGAATTTCAGGAAAAGATGACAGATCATAAAACTGCAATGAAAATAACTCATTTAAATTTCTCATAAGCAAGATGAGACAATGAAGAAAGTAGTGCAAAATTTAGGTGCTGCTGGAATGCCTATAAAGGCTTGAAGAAAATAAAGCACTCACTATAAATTTTCACATGTTACATCAATAATCAATTATAGGGAGATAAAAAGGTTAAAAATTACGATCCGGTATTTCATAAAACGATTAAAAAGATTCGAAACAAGATACAAATAATATAAAAATATCAAATATTTTAATGTGCAATACATTAATTGTTACATACAAGTCAGCTAAACAAATACACTATGGGAAGAGAGTAAACAAACACAGCTGAATATTTCACCAATAAAAGTAAAAATTCGAGTAATTCAACGAATTTTAACTGAGTAAATTACGAAGCTTACAGATATGACGAAGACGAATTTACAGAAATCAATAATTACCATTGTATTTGAAAACAAATGTAAAAATGAAACGGGTACAGAATTGAGTAAAGTTAAAGAATATAAAGCAAATATTTCATAAAGCAAAAGACAATGGAGTAGATAATCATGTCGATATAATTTTCAGTTTTAATGGTTTTATATCAAACAGCATTTGCCTATTTGCATATACGTATGTATCGGGAGGTTAATTTTTTAATACCTTCCATTGTAGATATTAGAGTTGAAGATATGGATGTTCGGATGTTCTTTATCAAATGAGGTCAATTTTAATGAACTTAGTTTCACGTGCATATACCAACAGCCGTAGTATTACAAGTAACTGACAAGTGTAATTCTGAAACAACATTTTTATATTAAAGGATGCTTTTGTAATGGTTTATATTTAATTTTTTTCTGGGGGCGGAGATTGCTGAGTTTTTAGTTTAAATGCATTAAATTACCATGTAGTACACTAATTTCTTGCAAATCAGTGGTTATGGCACTCCATAGTTTGAGATACATTAGTATGTGCGCTAAGCACAAGCATTAGAATTACATAGGTCTGTTTTATATTTAAATCTTTTCAATAAACACGCTTGAAAATGCTTTTGAGCTACATAATTTTAAAATATTTTTTTCCAGTGGCGGTCACTACTGAGGTCGAAAGGCGTGGTTACTTTATTATGAAAGCACCAAATAGGTGGACCACCGCTGCCTCCTAAGAAGAAAGAGGTAATTTATATCCATGCTTTCTCCGGGATTCGAGCCCGGTCCTTTGAGGCCGGCAGTCAAAGTCACTAATCACTTTGCTGTCTGGGTAGCAAATAATTTTAAAGTAAATAGCCATATAATTTGTAGAGTTATATTTTGTTTGTTACACAAGTTTGTAGAGCTGTGATATTGTAAACATGTCGTACTGTGATAAAGGCAGCGTCACAGTAACGTTGTAGGTATGTCTTACTTCCCGCTTTTTTGTAACGTCACACTGAGTCGTTAATGTGAAGTTACATTCGGACGTTATTGCGAAGCCAAACTCTGATATTGATGTAACGTCACACTACGACTTTGATATAACATAACAGAGTTTATATGAATGTAATATGACAAAGTCTGTAAGTTCTATATTTTATTCAACACGTACCGCGAGGTAAGCACTGTTTATTGTACTCATAGGTGAATGATAGCAGTAATAATTAATATATAATAATAAAAAGAAATTTTAAAATTATTAGTGAGAATGAAACGATTAGCTTTAAGAAAAAACTGGAGATGCAAAAGTTTGTAGAAGCACGAGAAGTAGTTACGACCTACCATGGTAGCAACAGGAGACAGGAATCAGAGTTCGATTCTGGAAACGGAGGCTGAGAAACGTGTACCACATCCAAGACGACAGCAGGTGCGCCAGTTACCCACTCAGAGAACTTATAATTAATGCTTCATTTGCTTTAAAAACCATTGATATTATATGATGAGGTGGAATTATGGCCGCAAGTGACTCGAGAAATTCTCTGGTAGCCCCATCTGCAACTGTATGCAATAATGTTAAATAAAAATTAGAATAGAGTAGGACAAATGAATCTCCTTTAACAAAGTTGAGAAGTAACTCCCATTCCCCTAAAAAAGGAATGCATTGTATATGCTGGGACTACAAAGGAACTATAATCAGCAAATCAGACAATAAATTAGGAAAAATACTGTTTTCTAGACCCCAGAATTCAAAGGTCTTCAAAGTGACAGGCTTCATCATGACAATTCTCGGCCCGACATTTTGATTAAAGTAGGTAAACAAATTACTAATCATGTCTGAAATGTTTCGAGTGTCTCCCCCCCCCCACACACATTCACTAGAGCTTGCGCTGGTCTGATTTTCATCCCTTCAAGTCAGTTCAAAATTCTCTACTAAGTTTTAAACCTGTAAATTCCAATTGCCAGAGTATGCGCGAAACTGATTAAGAACGAGTCCTAACCATAACCTCAACCACCTGCTCACAGACCTGACGCTATGAAAAAAAATCGTAATTGTAGAGTTTGTGCAACAAAACCAATAAATGTATTGGAAGCAAAATATTTGATGATATTCTGCCATTCAAAAAGAAAACGGAAGATGAACTAATAGTTAATGTACTAAATTCTTAGTCTTAAACACGTCATCGTCACATTTTTGGAGATGGTGCGGATACATTATGAATAAACCTAATAATGACGTTTTTTAAAAAACAGGTTTTCCTGTTGTCCCAAAGATGGTAAAAAATCGTAGAATAAAATTATGCTTATGCGATTCAATGAAAGTTTTTGTACTGCTTCATTTATACTTATCATAGAAGAAACTGCAGAATTTCTTAGATGATCGAATAAACTTTAGAAATATAAAAATTTATGTGTTGCATTTATTCATTTTAATTACAGTTTTTTAAAATGTTTTGTAGGGAACCAAAGTTTGTGCTTAACATATTTGGAAGACAGTCCTTGAAAGCGCTTGCTCATTCGTTCAAGGATGTGAAAGCGATGTTTGAAGCCATAGGATTGCTCGTTGAAATCTTTGCAAGGAGTACAACTGTCAGAAAACTGATTATCAGTTCCATGTTACTTAGAGATGTACACATTAGAACAGTGGTCTCAAACTAAAATTGCATGAAGGCCGAAAGCATGATCTAATTAGGGCACTTTTCTTTCTTCAGCAAAATAAAATTTTCACAAAAAAATACTTTAACTGAATTTTAAATTTTGCTTACTAAATATTTATCAAAGTATACATAAAAAATAACATCACAAAAAATTCCAAATTTACATCCCTTTTTGATTTCAAATCTAAAGTTTGTTACTTGTAAGACATTTTTCTTAGTTACACTTCGTAATTTATATACACTGCTGGCCATCGTAAATGCAACACCCTGAAGGAAGCATGCAAATAACATGAAATTTACAACATGCATTAGCGGAGGTGAGATATGCAAATGATTAGAATTTCAGCGCAGACGCACATCACGCGCGCCTGTGGCGCCACTTCAAAGCGCTATTTAAGGCTTGGAGTTTTCGACGATTTCCAGTTCGGCAACTGTGTTTTATTTCAAAAAAAGGTCAATTATGCCTCGTAGTAAACAGCGATCATCGTTTGATCAAGTATCCAAATTCAACAGAGGAAGGATAGTGGCCTACCGAGAGTGTGGATTATCTTTCAGGGAAATCGGTAATCGTGTTGGACGAAACCAAACAACTGTAATGCGGATATGTGACCGCTGGATGCAGAAGGGTACGACGGACCGACGTGTTCGATCGCATCCACCTCAGTGCACCACTTCCCGTGATGACAGGAACATTGTGCGCACGACAGTGACGAATTGCTCAGTCATATCACGACCCATAGCACAGCAACTACAACGGATCATTCAGTGTCTGCGCGTACCATTCGACGCCATTTACAGCAGAGTGGTCTGTTCGCAAGACGCCCATTGCTTCGTCTACCCTTGACGCAGAACCACAGACGTCTCCGCCGCCAATGGTGCGATGAAATAAGGATGTGGACGGCAGAATGGAATGAAATTGTCTTTATTGACGAGTCACGCTTCTGTCTGCAACTCCACGATGGTCGGATTCGAGTTTGGAGACACCGTGGAGAGAGGATGCTGAGAAGCTGCGTTATGCACAGTCACACTGGTGCACCGGGTATTATGGTATGGTGCGGTATTGGATATCACTCTCGCTCTCCTCTAGTACGCATTGCCGTACTTAAAACAGCCAGCGCTACATCTCCGAGGTGTTGGAGCCAGTTATCCTTCCTTACCTTCAGAGCTTGCCCACAGCCATATTTTAACAGGATAATGCGCGACCACACGTGGCACGCATTGTCCAAGGTTTCTTCATCAATCGCCAGATTGAATTGCTTCCCTGGCTGTCTCGCTCTCCAGATCTTTCGCCGATCGAAAACGTGGTCCATGGTTGCTGAACGATTGACCCAGATTACATCCCAAGCTGCCACACCAGATCAACTTTGGCAACGTGTGGAAGCTGCTTGGTCGTCGTCTGCTGCTGTACCCCAACAACACATCCAAAGTCTCTTTGAATCAATGCCGAGGCGTGTGGCAGAGGTGATCTCCAACAATGGCGGCTACTGATTCTGGAAGGAAAAGGAACCACACTTCATTGGGTGGCCAGCAGTGTATATTGACAGCTAAATAATTAATTATATAGACTGATATTTCTTTCAAATAATTCTACATTTTTAATCATTAAATAACTTATTTAAATTAAAAATTATTAAACTTTCCACGCTTTCAGGGAAAATTTACCATGTGCAACAAAACGTGATAATAAACAATAATACCTGTAACCTTGTCTCTGTCCTTTATTTATTAAATAGTCCTTTGATGCATGCATAAAAATGCATATATTTGCACGTAAATAATTATAAACTTCTTTAATCCTTACTACAAATTTACGGAATTTCGATTCTGATAAAATTATAGCCTTGGAGAGAAATTACAATAAACTCTTCATCACTGATTGTAGATGCACATCATTCAGTTCAACTGTGAATAAAGGCTTTGCATATATAAATGTACAAACAAAACGATAATTCTTACTGCAAATATTCATTAATTATTTTTTGACAAGTACAAAGAACAATTTATAAAATCTATATCTTCAAATCTTGGAATAAGATTTATAATACACTGTAAACTAATTAGCGCCATTCATAGATTTTTTTGATGCGCTATTCATGTTTGTTTCCAGTGGCAATGAAAATAATGTAAACTCTGACTTTAAACAACTAAAATCTTGAAATTTTTGTAACACCATATTTACATTAGATACTTAATAGAAATATATTCGTGGGCTAAGAGTTTGAGACTAATGAATTATAAAATATATTCAACTATGCAGACTTGCAACTAACAACAAATCAGATGAAAAGCATTCACTATACAGAGGCTGTTCGCACATATTTTAGACGATTTTGGTAAGCGGTAATAAAACATCGTTTGCTGCAAAAGAAGTAATTGCAATTGTACTATGTTTTTAAAAGTCAAAATTATCGTCTGTGGCTTGAAAGTTTAGTTTCTATTCAAAATGGCAAATTTAACAAAGCAGTGGTTCGAAGGCTACATTTACGCTCTTTCCGAAGAGAAATATGCACACTCCGTTATCCAAAAACGATTCGAGAGTCATGGTTTTGTGATATCTAAAGCGTCGATAGGTCAAATCATCAAAAAAAAAGGAAAAAAAACGTCAAATTGGAGCCTCAAGTGGGACAAAAAATTCCAAACAAGTATCAAAGGAAAAAACGGACATCTTCGACTACTGCAAAGGTACGTTGTTTAATGTTAAAAGAAAATCCCCCTAATCAAAGGACAGTTGCAAAATCATTAAAATGCTCGGTGTTTACTGTAAACAAAATGATAAAAGTTGATTTAAATATTAAGAAAGCGAAAAAACGCAATGTGCATCGTCTTCTTCCAAAGCATATCGCTCAACGCAGGACACGCTGCAGAATTCTATATGAGAAACACTTATCCAAAGAAAAATGAAAAACAATTTTCACAATAGATGAAGCATGGGTGTATTTAAATGATTGTAACAGAAAAAGAGCCATTTATTATCATAAAAGGGGAGAAAAAAATTTAAGTACATGGTTCAAAGAATCGAAAGAAAATTTTTCTAATGGATTCATGATTGTTGCTGGTTTTTCTTATAATGGCAAGTTAAAAATAAAGAGAGTGCAAAAAAATGGCAGCATTAACTCCAATACTATCAGGAACATATTTTATCGCAAATTCTTCTGAATGAAATACCATCGCTTTACCGACAGTGCCATCAATCTGTGAGACTCCATTGGGACAAAGCTAGCAGTCACACATCAAAATCCACTGTAAATTTCCTAAAAGAAATGGAACAAAAAACTGGTATCAAGGCCATACGCTTCACTGATATCCGTACTAAATGTCCCGATGTGTCACCTATGGATTTTTGTGCTTTCGGACTTTTAAAAACTGCATTATCCAAATGTTGTCCCCAAACCCTAACAGGACTCTGGAAAGCTGTTCGGGAGGAATGGGATAGAATACCTCTTCTGACACTTCAAAAAGACATTATTATCCTGGAAATTGCGGTGTCGAAAGATAGTTCAGAATAAGGGATGTCAAATAGAACATTTAAAATACAAGAATTTTATGTAATTTAGTTTTGTGAATACAATATACATCGTCTAAAAAATGTGCGAACATCCTCTGTATTTCGTAGTTGACAAAAGATGGTAATAATATAAATGCAACTTAAAGTGATTAAATTAACTCAGATTAGAAATTAGCTTCTCCTAAGAAATTAGCCCCAGTTGTAAAAAGTAGTAAAAAATTAACATTTTTGTAAGTTTAATGTGAGACGTTCCTCGTGCGTAAAAAAATATGGTAAAAAATACACGAACTCTTTTTTTTTCAAAAAACAAAGTAATTTGGGACATAAAGGGGGGGGGAATTTGGGACATATTTTGGGACCCATAATCATCTTCTTGGGATATGAGATGTCTAATTTGAGTATTAAGCAACATAGAAACAAGAAATTTACAAAACGTGTTCACTAAACAGTTCTTTAATGAATGCGACATAGAATCTTTCTAAAGTTCAACACAAACACGAATTACAACAAAAGATTGCATTCTTGTCAGAGAAATCCAGTCTTCGACAAGAAGTATATCAGTGTTTTTGAGGAAAAATGGGGTGGCAATATTATAAAAATGGCTTCTAATAAGGAATGAGTCCACCCTTACCTGCAATACATTGGCGGAAGCAATGTTCCTTGCTGTCAATTAAGTTGCCAATCACTGAAAAGGGAAGTGAGAACCAGACACTCAATAATCCTTGTTCAAGCTCATGTAACGACCTTGGAGGAGGACTTAAAGCAGCAACCCGTCTCCATAGGGAGTCCCAAAGATGCTCTACCAAATTTAGGTCTGGGGATTGAGCTGGTCTTCCATCCGCTCCATACCGTGACCCACAAGATATTCTTCAGCAATCCGAGCTTGATGTGGTCGTGCATCAGAAGAAATCCAAGACTAATAGCAGTGGTATATAGGAGGATACATTGACTAAGGATCTCGTCTCGATATCACACACCGGTCAAAATTCCTCTATGGAACATATGTCGGTTAGTGTGACCACTGAGATATCCCAGCCCAAACCATTATTAAAACAAAAATTAAAAATTTTGCATCTTTTCTCCAACTCCTATGTAAGGATTCATTTCTATAAAATAAAAGTGGTAGCTATTGTTTTAGTACATACAGTCGCTTCCGGTTAATCGGACCAATCGCGAAGCGATCGTTTTGGTCCTAATAACCCGCTGATCCGATTATACGAACATGTGCTATGTTGTAAGACGTGACATCCTATATGTAGCAAACAGTAAATATACGTGTAAGTCATGTACTAAAATGTAATTATGGCTTTTATTGTGCGGTACACATGTACGGCAAACATACATGTACAAACAAGAACTACATACATTTTTTTCATTAAGAAAATTAATTTAGAACCAAATTCTAAGAAACGATCTCCACGAAACTCAGCATGCGAAGCACAATAAAAACAAGTTCTTACCAAGTTTCAATTAATATTTGAAGAACTTATCCAGTGTGATATAACGCGTTCTTTTGACGGACTGCACGTGAACAAAATCGCCACAAAAACCAAACGCAGCAATGGGACCGCCTTCATTTCTCTCCTGCATGAAATACCGACACAAAGTTTCAATGCATTTCCTTGCATCCTGTGTTGTCACTTGCACCAACTTATTAGCGGCATCATCATCACTTTCTTGGTCTTCCGATGCTGTCGTGTGTTTTGCTGCAACTCGAGTAACGTCGTAATCTTCACTTTCATTGTAGCATTGAAGCTCGTTGTCGATGAATAAAAATTCTTCGCAATTCTGTCCTGTTGAAGTTCCACATGTCCGTCGTCATTTTCACTTTCAATGAGCATGTCCACATCCATCTCCAAAACCAAGTGCTTAAAGCCACAGTGAGAAAAAATAGTTCTGAATTGTCTCACTGTTCACGTTTCTCCAGCTGTCGGCCACAAATGTAACTGCTTGTAAGATCTTGACCTTTGCACCGACTTCGCTGGCTTTTGACGATGAGGTCAGCAAACTTTCTTCAATTGCTTCAAGGATGTAATTAACCAACTTTACAGGACAAAGGGTCTTCAAATACAGTCCATCCTAAGTCCTTTACAGCAGCGAGGCTTAGTACTTTTTCCTATAACCAACATTTTCCTCTTGCCCGTTCCTGACATGTTTGAGCAGCACAAGACAGTTACGCGATCCGTCGCCTTTGTGGAGCCAGAGAGTGCAACATGTTTGTAACTTAACGAGCCGTCCGGTGTAGCACGATAATGCAGCCCAGTTTTATTAACATTGTAGATGTCATCTGCTGAAAAATTTTCAAGAAGATCGGGCAGTTTCGTTGACTTCCATTCTTCAGCACCTACAGTATAAGCACTTGCTTTCTTGAATTTTATGTCTTTAGATTTCCATCGAGACAACCAACCGTTCGTAGCTTTAAAGTCATTGTGGCCTAGGATTTTAGTGAGTTCTGCTTTGCATTTTAACATTAAGCCACTTACTTACACAGCTCGTCCAGTAACAATGGCGAACCATTCATTAAAGGCCTCATCGACGTCTGGATCCTTGCCTTCACGCTTCCGTTTTTCGGAATTTTCTCCTCGACCTTCACATTGTGCCCATTCTTTTATTTTTATCAAGCGCGAAATTGTAGTCTTTGCCAATCCGGTAATTTCCACCAACTGAAGCTGACTAGTGTTTCGTGGTTTTTGCTTGATCTTATCAAAGAAACCAATTTTTTCAGCTAACGTCAAGTCCCATCGTGGCATTTTGGCAGGGGAGACAAGACACCTGCACAGTTCACTGACTAAAGCGGTCGAAAATCGGAGACGCAGTGGCACCAATAACCTCGCTGGCGGCTCTGTTTTAAGGTCAAAGAAAATGGTGCGCGTGTTCACCTCCCACTGGTTTTGCTCTTTAACGAATTTCTGACCTTTGATAAAGCATTCTCCTGGGAAGCGCAGCTACAGATCCTCCCATATGTCGCGGACCACCTGTACATCCGCTGTACGCGACCGACTTGTGGCTTCTATTTCCTATACACTCTGTTTTTTGGTCCGATTAAACGGAATTTTGGTCCAAATAAGGGAATAATATTAGGCTAATGTACATGGGATTTGTTTCAGTTCTTTAGCCTTCGGTCCGAAAATGCGGCTGGTCCGATTATCCAGTGGTCCAATTAACCGGATTCGACTGCATTTCCTTAAATGTCGTTACTGTTATGCATATGAACTGTGAATTTACACGTTACTGACATTTTTGTAATGGTGAGCTTTGAAAAACATGCTGTTCCTTAACTTTCAGAGGGCAGTGTATATCAGTTTCCAATATTTTATGATTTGGTATCATTTTATTAATTAACAAGAAGTCTGTTTACCCTCGACTCCTAGAGAGAATTTCATTTAATATGATCCAGCGTTTAAAATTTCCGTAAATGGATCTTGCTGTTATGTCATGCCGTTTCCATCTCCTGAAATACTCTTTTTGTCCATTTCTCCAATTAAGTAAGAGTATTATCTTAGAATGAAACAATAGTTTCTTGAAATTAAATAACTTCTTAAATAAAACTGGGACACATTTCCCGAGACCGAAAATAAGCATTCAGTGGTAAAAACATTTGGAGTACCCTTTCAATGGTAGGAAGTAGTGTTAACCATCTTATTTGTGAATACCCCAGGATTATTAAAAAATCTGTTTCTAAGAAGTTGCAGAAATTTTACAATGTTTCAATCTAATAGTTATAAGATTTAAAATATATCTTAGAAATAATCATTTATATATCAACTGGCAAAACATTAGCTGATGTTATTATAGTTTTAAAGATATTATGCATTGCACATACGACTCCAATTAAACTATGGTTAAGGTTTCGTTCCAATTTAACAAAAAACATTATTTTCCCCACATCTATCAATACCTGCAAGCTAGAATTCGTATCATCGGCACAAAGGCCAATAATTTTTCTTTTAAATTATTTTCTTCAAGACAGGCAGTTAAACAGCTCCTGAAAATATCGGATGTTTGATCAGGTAAGGATTTAAATTTTAAAATTTTCCATCTAACTCCATAGAACTAATGGGAACTAATTAATTTTCCTCACGATTGGACACGTCAGTTAAGACTGAAACAAATGAACATTTTTCCAAATCGTTGTGCAAATCTCTTAAAGTGTAAGCATCAAAACATTTAGTACTACTGCTTCGGGCTTGGTTCGCACAAATGTACATTTAGGCTGAAATGTCACTTGAAGGAACTTGGATATACAATCCATAGAACTAAAGCTGTTGTTGTGGCAAATAGTACGGTATGCAAAAGTACCTTCTACTGCAGCTAATTCTTCGTCATCACCCACTTTTTCCTGTTTGAAGAAATTCTTTAACGACAAAATATATGCAGCAGCAGAGTCTGACATTTTATGTTTACTACTATTTGTATGAACTTTAATATCTGTAAGGCCACCGTGGTTTATTGAAAATTTAGAAGAACACGTTCACAGTAAAGTACTGCTCCATACATTGGGATTGTTTAATAGCTTTTTCAATACATGAGTGTTCCTTCTGTAGTTCTTCGTTAAATGTACACTTTCTTTCCTTTTGAACACATTACTAAAAAAATCAATGGCAAAAATAAATAATAAATTAAAATTAAACTGCTGTAAAGACATATTCTCAGCATGTACATAATGCACCACTAATAAATAAAGGATAAATGTTGTTGCCAAATGAGAAAAGTCATTAAAAGTCATTGTTTCGACAGATTTAAAAAATTTTTTAACCCTTAATGCACAATCAAAATAATGAGGGAGTAAAAATTTTACGATCTAAATGTGACAAAAGAGAGATGATTTTAGATGGTTATATCTACAATGAAATCTCACCAAGTAACAAAAGAGCTTTCTTTAGATGCCATATAATGTATAAGGAAGAGGATGATACACATTAATAATGCCCTGTTGATGATTAAAAAATACATGTATATATTATAAATTCAAATCACAATCAAATTAAAGGCCTCATTCAATCAGTTGCGATTGGTTTTAATATATCAATTAAAAATCACAGTGCTGTCAAAGTCTGAACTGCAGCTGTGAGCAGTTTTGGCAGAGAAAGCGACTATTGCACTACAATTTTTTTAAGGTAAACACTAGATCGGGAATCCTGTTTATGCAATCGGTATGAAGGGCATCTCTTAAACTTGAGTGAACATCTCTTAAACTTAATTGAGAATACAAGCATATTTTGTATTCTCAATTTGCAATCTACACTACTAAATAAATATATGCATTTAAACTTCTATGTTCTCACACTATTTCGTGACAAATGTTATAAATTTGGGAACAGAAACAGACTTAGGACGTAAAAAATCGGGGCAGGAACTGCAAATTCGGGACATATGGCTATCTTATATTTACACATGAGGCAAGGAAGCAGGAGTAAAAAATTCTAGTATAGAAATCCAGTTCTAAATATATCACCAATTCCTGATTAAAAATTGCTGAATTCTTTTCAATTCAGTATTTGATGAAACCATGAAAGCAAATTTACTGATGATTCCCATTCATTTAAAAAACTATATGTGTTCGCAGGTAGATTCTCTGTTTGCATTTAAGCTCAATATTCCAGGTTTAATCACCCTATATGTTTGGGATAAGCTTTTGGTGCACAAAGCTAGTAAGAAAGAATAATCAATTATTTTGCACAAGATGAAACAGAAAAGGCACAAACATAAAAAAGAGTTAAGTAGGACAAGACTTCGTCTGTTGTCGCATTACAGATTTAAAGCAAATTTTAATATTTGCTGAAGTTTCATAAAATAGTTTATCATCTGTATAACAGATCAAATCAAATCAGAAAAATCCCCAGTTCATACAAGTCTGAATTTTATTAGCTCTTTTGCCTACAATATGGTGCGAGACTCGTACAGAAATCAAGTTTAACTGAATCTTAAATTGGGTTGAAATGTGACCAACATGCTGCTGATTGTGGCAAGCACTACTGGAATTTAACTCTTAAGCCAAGGGACTGGTTTACTTTTTTTCCCTTAAAAAATTATTAAACATTTTTATAGGATTTCCCTCTCTTTCAATACTTAGCGATCAATAATTTTCCCAAAATAACCATTTAATGATACTAAATAAATACACATAAATAAAAAACAGGAAGATGGTATGAAAACTTGAGAGAATTTTATTGCTCAGTCAACTAACATGAAAGATGAACAATTTTTTTGACACTCTTTAAGATGGATTAAACAAAGAACATTCATTAATCCTCCTGAAGTCTTCAAAGTCCTTTATCACACATCAGTATCTATTTTTAATAATGAGTACACGACTCTCGTTCAGGTTTCTACATTTTCAAAAACTCTTGATTCATTTTTGTATAAATTTTACATGCATTTACTAAAACATTTCAAGTCATTAAACTCAGAATAGAAGTACATGTGAAACATTTATTTAAAAATGTGATACATATCATAACAATACAAAGATGAACACAAAATATTTTACAAGACATATTTTACATATACATTTTTCTTTTAAATTTTAAATGCTATTAAAAACATCATGAAATACAGATTTTAAAATTCATTTGGCATATTTAAACATATTCCTCTTTGTTACATGCTTTATAATTCATATATCACTTAACTCTCTGAGTAGCACAGGTTTTTGGATCTGCTCATGAAGACCTGTATCGAAATATTTAATAGCTTATTTGTATAATTACTTGTTTTAGTCTGTTGTGATAAATTTCCATTCATTATGATATTTACACCTTTAAAAAAGTAAGAAAGCAAAATATTTTAAATTATCAACTAATATACGCCAAGAGAACAAAATCTCATGACCTGGTCTTGCCAATCAGGAGGTTAATAAAAAAAAACCCTGCAATTTATTTTATGCATTTTATTTATAAATGAAACATATATACTATATATAATTGTAACTATGTAATGGTTAAATTAATGCATTCTTTACTCTGCAGTATGAAAACATTTGGTCCCAGATTCTCCTGAGGCCCACCAGCAGCCAAGCAGTAAAGAAACACTGGTAGTTCGGTCCGAATCCCACGAACAGGCTGGTTGCATGCGTGTTTCCATGCGTAATGTGTACATAAGCCAGTTTCTCTTAGACAGTCTTCCACGAACACATCCCTCCCCTTACGTAGATAGCCCTCAAGTACTTCATCATAAACAAATAAATCAAACCCAGATACTCCTGAAAGAATTTTCTGCACTTTATACATTTGTGAGATGAATAAAAGATGTACAATATATTCAGCAGCAGCAATGTGATGATTGAACCTTATACATATGTTACTCCACGCAATTCTTTTTACTATTATATATTTCGCGCTCTCGGGAGTTTATTCCTCAGAACCATTGATTGCTAATGATCTCATTCTCCCATGGTCATTGATAAGGCCTTTAAAAAAATTTCAGCTTACTGTCAAAGACAATCCACTATTAGAAATAACATTAACTCCTTGACATACAATGACATCCGGGAGACATTATTGATTTCATGCGCCAATGTAGTAGACTTTGACGTCTCCGAGACATCAAGAATTGCCTTTGGCAAATGCCACACAGTATATTATTATATAGCAATATAAATTTGAAAATAAAATTTTCTGTTTCAAAGCTTGCACATGAGTGTCCAAATTAAAATGTATTCTTCGGACATGTACTTTGCTTGTATGTCAAGGGGTTAATAATCTAGGTTATTCTTCTGTCAGCTACAAAAATTGCACGAAATCTTCAGAAGTTCAATTTTCATGTAATTTTCTTGCTTATCAATAAAATCTATGATCTAAACTTAAAGACTCCATTTCTAACTTTAATTCTTGAGGAACTTATAGCATATTGTATTAGTGTGGTTTTAGAAACACCAGCCAAACTAAAGAAGCATTAAAGTTTCGACTAATCTCATGTCCGAAAAGGCGAAATTAACAAATCTTCAATAGCTAATCATTGTTGGAAATTTAGCCATAACTTTGGTCCGCAAAAATCATTCAAAAAGCTTCTTCAATTGCTGAATTGGATTTTCTTGAGGCTTCTCACATTCACAAAGATTTACCTTGTTTAGTTAATGACTTAAATTATCAACTAATATATGCCAAGAGAAAAAATCTCATGACCAGATTAAAGGTTATCTTGCCAATCAAGAGTTTAATCAACAAAACCTTATTTATTTTATATATAAATAAAAGATATATTTAATTGCAAGTATGTAATAGTTAAATTAATGCATACTTTACTCTGAAGTACAAAAACATTTGGTCCAATTTAGTCCTTCCTAATGCTTTTAAATTTTTATTTACTTAATTTTTGAATTTCATTCATATTTTTAGCAATAGATGGCACTGCCTTCTCATTTTACTTTACTGCAGAGTACACAAACTGCTTTCCAGTCTTGCAGATTTCTTTACTCCTGATGAAGAGGTACCTGTACCTGCTTGCCCTCAAATATCGATCAAGATCTCGACTTAAATCTACACCAAACTCAAAGTTGTGTTACTAATTTTATGTTTCACTTGGCATGTTTCTCTTCTGCCTACAACTAATATTTGGTCCCAAATTCTGATTAAAGGGATTTATCCATAGAAATTCTAATATAAGTTCACATTTCATTTATACCTGTATGCATGGTACAAATATGCCATCAAAAAGGGATATACATCCAAAATTTAAGGTAACAGAAATGCTTACTCTATGTTGTATGAAAACTTGATTTTTTTATTATGCTTTATTTTCCAAAATTCAAAAATTATAAGAAATTTTTAAAACAATATTGTATTGATGATGAAAATTTACATCAAAAGTAAAACATTTATTAAGCCACAAATTCATTAAATTAATAGTGGTAGGAACAAATATAATAAGGAATATATTTAAAGTTGGGCATTTTTTAAGTCATAAATAATAATAGTAATGCTAAAAAGCTTCTCATCTAAATAGTGAAAATTATCTGATAATGAAGGTACGATTATTTTACATAAGTTCTAATAATTACATAAGATGCAATACATAAAAGATAACGAAATTTGCTTACTTAAGTCTACGGAAACAAAGGCAGGAACGAACAGCAAAACACAGAAAGCCTGCATACCTGAACCACTCAAAAAGGGTGATTAACAGAAGTACACAAATTTTTCAATTATTGATGCACAGCAGTTTAAAAACACATTTAATGCTATAAAGCTTTATTTTACTTCAACGTGATTTTAATGAATTCCAGTGAATTATGATAAAATATAAAACTGTAATGGATAAATACAGGCGAGGCTTCAGCAATATAAACTGTTGAATATACATACTTCTACAAACGTTTCTCCGAAATATGGCCAATATCATAAAGTTAAAAAAATATGTAGTTCTATTCTTTGATAGGCAAACAGTCTTCAAAATAAATGGACAACACAAAATTGAAAAATTATTAGGAAAAATTCTTGCTTCTTATTAGAAAAATTCTTATATTGCAGCAATGCTATACTTAAAAACACAGTTAAACTGAAGAACATTCAATACTATTTTGAATCATTTTCATTACTTTCATTCTTCAATAAATTACTTTCTTCTGCATTCTCACGTTTTTCTTCTACGGTGAGATTCGAAAGTTTGTCAGACACTTCCTTAGCACCATCTTTATCAGCGTCTGTCTGAACTTCTGGCTTGTCTTCATCACTTTCTTCTCCTGAATCACTTTCTTCTTTTGCTAAAGATTTTAAAATATATGATTATGAGTAAAAATAAATTAATTCTGGAAAACAACAGTTTTTTAACTACTGGAGTTTTTACAGTATAAACTGGAAAACTATAAATTAAAGGATTACTTAAAAATACAGTAACTTTATCAGCAACTGTTCATAAAATTTGGCCTTTCAAAATAATTTTTAAAACGTTCAACACACAAAAAAACATACAATGAAAAATGTGTGCAACAAATTACTTCCCATGAAAATTATATCTGCATAAAAAAGTGGCAAATAAAATATAATATTTGTGTCAAGTATAAATGTATAATTATCAGCTTAAATATAGTATATAAATATATATTTCACAGTTATACATCTAAATTGATAACAGAATTCATAATACATCAGTGATAACTCAATGCCACTTCCAACATTATGGTTACATAAGATTAACTAATTTTGACTTTTGAGGGTATTGTATTTTTCAAGAGAACAAAATCATTGCTTATAGAACATATAGCAAAAACTGTCATATTTAAAAGGACTTTGCTATTAAAAATATATGCATTTATTTACTACATACGCATTCTTACTTTTTTGGCAAGGAAATAAGAAAAAAATTATCCAGAATTACAATGCATAAGTATTTTAGCAAAAATGATAAAATTTATATATTTAACATACATAATATTTATATTTTAAAAACTCCGCCCCCCCACTTTTTTTTAACAGAGCATAGCTACTAATTTTTAAAAAAAAAACTAAAAATAAAAAAAAAAAAAAAAAAAAAAAAGATTCAATTACACTAAAAAACAATTTCCAAAGAACTCCAAATTGACTTTAATTCACTTTGATTGAATCAAGTTAATGAGCTATATACGGTATGATTCTGATGTAAAATATATCAATATTCAGTCAGCTATTCTAAATTTTACATTCTTTCATAAGCTTCCCTTTGTTATTTTCTTACACATTTATACTGAAAAATTCCTGGATACAGAAAGCAAAGCTTTTATTTATTCAAGCATATTTTTAAATATGATGAAGATAATACTAATAAATAATGCATATACTGTGTAGATTTATTTAATAATATACCATTTATAGATGTAAAACAAAATAAAATACAAATCTTAAGTGATTAAAAATTGCAAATGTCTACAGTAAATTAAGCCAATTCACATTAAATTCAATATAAGAAAAATATGCTGAAAATCACAAGGGACGGAGAAACTGAATTTGCTCAATTTATGTATATTAATTCCATTAATTTAACTTATTGCAGGAAACATTTTTAAATGATAAAAAATAAAAACTAATCAATTTGATAATCTACCAGGAGATAAGTATATGTTTTTCTAACATGTGGTTCAAATTTACCATCCCTGACCTAAACCATTAATAATGATATAAAAAAACCATATATAATTACTTTTTGAAGATATTATAAAACATTACAGCTTTAAAGTTAAGGATTAAATATACCAGATTCCATTAATAGCCATACTAATTAATATTCATAGTTTTAGCAATTTACAAACATTCTTAGCTCAAATTTTCAGATTTCTATCATAAAATAACATTTAATTTAGACACATTCATTCACATTTGTTTCTGAAGAATAAGAGTTGAAATGAAACAGTACATTTAAACAAATTTATGAAGAGTGCAAAATATTATTCATTACTGATATCAAATACCTGAAATATAGGGTGTTTTAGTAAATCAGTTACAATTCAGGAGAGCATGCTTGCCAACCCATGACACACAAAAATCAGGAGATTCTTCACGATGTTAAAAAAACTTTTTAAATGATAAAAATATAGTTTTTAATAATGAATTAATTTTAGTTACTAATTCTTAAATGCAAGCAACACAAAAATACCTCACACATAAAAAACATTTTTATTGCATCGTTTAAAAAAAAAAGACACTTTAATCCGTTTTTATACAAATGTTATGAACAGTGGCAGATTTTGCTTTCGTTAAGAAACTTCATAATTTTGTTCATAGCAATTGCCACGTAGGCCTGCTTTCGCTAATAAAAGTTTTTCTAATGTGTCATCACTAATATTAGATCTAAATTTAGTCCTCGTTTTCACAACATCACTGAAAATCCTCTCACACTCTGCATTACTATGGGGAACTGTCAAGATGGCCAACGTAATTCTAGACAGTTCACTATATTTTAAAATCCTTTCAGTTTTCCAATTACACTCCACTGGGTGTCAATCCTAGCTGATTTTATAACTTCAACCAAGTTTTCTAATTGCAAACTTCAAAATTGTGACTGCAATATATCAGTAGCAACATCAATATCATCATCTTTCATGACTAAATGAAGTAACACAGGAAATCTGTTCAAAAAGTACCTTATATCAGAAAAAGATGCATTTGCTAGAGCAGAAACATCAGCAATTTTAGCATGCAAAATCACTTCATCGTTGCCTGGAAATTTATGTAGTATGTAGTCACATACTCGACAGAAGAAACTTCTAACATGAAGATAAAACTTACTTTTGTCTTCTGAAAGTTCTTCTACTACTTTTGTAATTGCAGCTCCTATTACCAAATCTTCATGTTTCTTCTGATTTTCTATTTTACCAATATTCATATCATATATAGAATTACAAGACAAAACACAGACTGGTTTTACAAACTTTGATAAAATGTCTTTAAACAGATCATAAATCATTGATTGCAAAATATAAGCGTAAAGCTGATACATGAAACATGAATTAATGCAATTCTGCTTTGTAGAACTATGTTAAGAACATCAAATGATGGCAAAATGAATAGTAAAAAAAAGCAAAAAGATTTGTTACGGTCCAAAGAAAAAAACATAAATATACATAATTCTTCACAAGATAAACTTGCAGTAATCGGAAAATGTTTCGTGTGTTGAGCAATTTTTTTTATTTTGAAATTTGTATCAGCTTTACGCTTATATTTTGTAGTATCATTTTGAGATTTGCCAGTTGAATTGCTGAATGGTGCAGAAATTACTTTATTTTTCTCAAACCTATTTTCAACAATGGAAGTAGTAACTACAGCTCCATTTACTTTAGGTCTTTAGGTATTTTATAACTTTCAATACAGCCTTTTATCTTAACTCTCGAAGCATCTACTTCTTAAAAAATGCAAGAAGTGGGTTCCATTGATCCAGGATTCTGAATAAGCATTTCTTTAAAGACAGCCAGCATGTACACACGTTTCAAAATTTTTTCTCATTTCAGTATTATGCAGCTGTTGGAACTGTTTCAATTTTTCCTTCCTTTTAAAACTCCTTTCAAGATAATAATAAATATTAACAATGTCTTCAACCACATTTATTGATAAAGAAGAGGTGACAGGTGTACCTCATAATCTGCAAATCTGAATTTTCCTTTCTTAAGATGCCTTCTCCAAAGTCTCCAAAGCCTACCACTACTAGTGCATCTACTAAGCAATTATCCAGAGGGACTGCATTTTCATTTAAAATTTTAATAATTAGTTGTGCTATATTAAAACCTGTCAAATGTCCTTCTAAAGTGGGGAGAGAAAGTAAACTGCACTCAATTTCTGAAGACTCTGGATTAAAAAAAGAAACAACAGTTGGATACAGTTTTGAATCGGTATTATTTATTGCTGCATTACTATTATCATTACTATTGCGGCATTATTTATTGCTTCCATCCATAGAGAGGCAGAACAGAGCTGTTTTAATGCAATCAATAACTGAAGATTTATTTTTCAAACCCATTTCTTTAACAACTGCACCTGTTTTGGTCCTTGCACTTGAGTATTTCTTAGCGATTTCACTATCGGGAAACATTTTTCTAAAAGCTGCAGAGTGATCTGATGCATTCAGTGGCTGGTTGTGCTCCAGTAAAAAGGCAGAGAACAGACATTCTGCATTGATAACTTTTTGGTCCTTTGTTTCCGAAGAAAAATTAAATTTTTTGTTTTTTCAAAACAACTCATGTTGTCCTTGTGTTTTTGTGTACGCACATGTTTGAGAACATCCGCCCTTCTACCATGTGAAATCGAAAAATCGCAACGACAGACGGTACCCATCACAAATTTATTACATTTCCTTGAGGAAATAATGGAAGGAAAGTCAACTGTGAACGATTTTTGAAACATACACGAGTATTTCACCTTTCTCAGACATAACAAAAGATGATAATTTCTAAAACTATTTCCCGAAGGCATGTGTACTCACACAACTTAGGACAAGATGAACGAAATAACTAAACATCCAAATAACAGCCTTGAGCTTGCTTTTTGCTCATTGGCTAATATATGGCAGACGACATGGAGTGGAGCTCGATGCCCATTGGAAAACACCGTTTCTGGATACGTATGCTCTCCCTCACAAAGCAGTTCTCATCTGATTCACATAGATATAATCTAGAGAAAATTCAATTGCTTTCAGACGTCAAAAATCACTTTTTTTGTTCATATAGCAAAGTATTAAACCAAGTTCCATAAAAATTGTGAAAAATTTTAAGAATAAGAAAAATTCAGGAGAAATATATTGGCGGGAACGCAGTCGAAAATCGGGAGAGTTGGCAACTCTGTGAGAGATAGAGTACACCTAGACTATGGAAAAACACGTAGCAATGCATGGTCAGAAACGTTTTGCTGGCATAGTAGTGACAAAAAAAAAAAAAAAAAAAAAAAAAAAAAAAAAAAAAAAAAACACACACACACAACAAAGGAAGGACATGAAGAGGGTAAGAATAATGTTTATTATGCTTAGTGCAGCAGAAACCAATACAACCCAGAACCATGATGCAGGAACAGTCAGTCGATCTTCCATATGCTGGAGATGTGAGGGCAGCATCAGTGTCCTCGTCATTTTGCAAACCTTCTTTAATGACGATCGTCTTATTTTTTGTTCTTATTTGTTGGTTCCTGCTATGCTAAACATAATAAAACATGCTTTTTTAACAGTGTTTGCATCCTTCCTTTTTTGTGTTTTGATTCATCACTACTGCACTAAGAAAGCACTTCTGGCCATGCACTGCTAGATGATTTTCCATCGTACAGGTGTACTTTTTCTACCCTGAGAGTTTAACTAATTTGCTGCATATACAAACTATTAAGTTTACATCAATAACGATTCATTTGAACAATTTATTAATTAAGTATTCAAATTGAAGCAAATACTTACTAGAAGAATCAACTGCTTGTTTTTCATTTAAAAATTTTGCTGAAATATCTTTGGCTTGATTGAAAGCCTCTTTAAATTTCTGGGCATCTATAAGTAAGATAAGCACTTTAAAAACATTTCAGAAACAAAACTAACTTTTAAAAATTACATTTGAAAATCAATTACTGCATCAATTTGCAAATACTGCAAAATGTGCCCTCCTAAAAAAAATCTATTCATTTTATTACAACAGACATAGCAAAATAATACAGATATATTTTACACCATCATTTAGATATACATATATACACATTGTTGTGTGCATACTGGCTAATAATTGATTGAATGTACAAATCTGATAAAAAGTTAATAAAAATTTATTATAAAAGAGAAATATAACAGAATGTTGGAATTTTCATCAGAGATATACGTAAAAGTGCTCACAATATCATGCAATATAATCAGTAGTCAGACTTCAAACTACTAAAAAGGTTAAATAGAACACAATGCACAGAACATTTAAAGAGAAAGCTAATCCAATCTCACGCTGAATTCACAACAATAACAGCACCAGCAAACTAAGCAACTGAGCTGACATGTCTTTCTCCGGCTTTAAACAGTTTTCAACAGGCCACACGATAACTAGCATTTTCTGCTTCTTGAGATTTCTGGAAACCAATAAGAGGATGGAATTGCACTTGCAGCAACATACTGGTCAATTACATTTATTCAGTTTCAATGCTACTCAGATATCCATTTATTCAATGTTAAATGCGCATGCATCTATATTTTTCTTTTCCGGCGTAGCTTTCTCTTAAAATTTGTATCGTGCTGCATTACACGAGGATATACAACAATTTTAATTATAATTCTACTAAAACTACCTATCTAAATACAAAATTCATAATATATTATATCAAATTCATTTTTAGGGAGGAAAACAGAATTTATGATTATCAAGACTATTTTCACAAAAATTAAATGCAATGATCAGCTATAAATTTAGTGCTATGTCTCTCTTAACTATTGAAAATTCAGAAATTTAAGTTCTTGAATCAAATCTATAAATAAAAAATAAAAGGTACATTTAGGAAAAATTTACATCAAATGATAACAGCTATTTAAAACCACACTTGTTTCAAAGTACACTGCATAATTTGCAAAATTTTAAAGTTTTGCATAAAATAAAACATATCAGTAGCAATCTGCTCTGAGAAACATGAATTCTAACACTGCTTATTATGTACCTGCTCTCTTTTTAGTGAAAATACATGGTAAGCAATCGTAGAATTCATGCAATTTAAGGGAAAAAAAAACATTTATAGGGAAATGTCCCAGTCAATTATTTGCCAATTGTTAGGAAAATCAGTTCAATTCATATACCAAATTGCAAGCCACATTTCCCTGAAGAAATTCTTTTCTGTGACAAGTTCATGTAACAATTAGTAATATAGGTACTTCAGTTTCCTCAAACTTTTTAAAATTTTGAAAAATGCGACACTATGCAAAAATAAAGGTATCACAAAAGATCAAAAGTAATAAAATTAAAACTCGGGTAGCTTTGAACTATGAACATATCAATATATTTGGATGAAAAATTAAGATTTTTTTAAAACAACCAAACTTCCCTCCCTTTTCCGTACCATTGCATATGGACTGACCTTTCAATAAGAGACACTTCATTAATTTTTAATTTTACACAGCGTTTCCTGATAAATCATAACTTCCTTACTAGCATTTAAAAGCTTCTTTAAATTACAATAATAGTTCATTAATTTCACTATGAAAACATATTTTAAGATATAATCCATCATAAGAAAAACTTTTCATTTTGCATCACATGAATTTAAAATCTCAGAAAGAAAATTTTCAAAAACTTACTTTCAGCATTTGCAAATTTTATTGCTAATAATTCTGGCTTAGGTTCTTCATCAGCAAAATCTGCCATTGTACTCCAAACCCAAGCTCTGTCACTACTACTGTTAGGCTTAAGTTCCATATAAGGTTGTACTGAAACAATTTAATGCAAATAAATGATGATATCATTATAAAAGAAATCTAAGGCAGATGCACAAAGCAGATTATTATTTCATTCAGAAAATATAAAATAACTATGATGTAGTTAAAAATACAGTCATCTCCTGATTAACTGGGACTAATCTTAAAAAAGTGAAGTTTGTTTATTGCAGAAAACTGGAATAATTACTACTACATAACACCCAAATAAAGTAAAATTTTCATGGGAAATATAAAAAGGAGAAGAAAATGTGCAAGATAACAGCAGTGATCATTCACTACTACACATAATTTAATTGCACATAATATGGAGTACATACTGTTAAATTACCAGTTAGAAATAAATTAAGTGTACTTAAAAAAATCACCATAAAAATAAATTAAGCCATTAACCTTCTGTTTCCCATTGATTCCTACTGAAATACAAGAACAATTAATGCACACAAAAACACTATTTTGTTTTGAATGCCAATTTAATTTACATAGTGAAGCAAACTTATTTTCTAAATCAAACTGCTTAAAAATACAAAAAAATAATGCTTCTGGGCTACTGTTTTCATATTTTCACTCTAAAGAGCAAGTAAAAATTGTCTTGTTCTCTAAATTCTCAAAAATTTCAGATAGGTTGACAACAAATCTTACACACAACTAATAATCTGTATATTAAAGGATCTAATTGTAATATTTTAATAACAGATATCTAAAGAATAGAAAATATTATGAAGAAGTTTCCCTTTTTTTAATAACAGATATCAAAAGAATTGAGAATATTTATAAAGAAGTTTCACTTTAAGGTATAAGAAATTGTACCAGCAACAGCCCCTAGCTATGCAATGATACACTATTGAAGCACAAAGTCTGAAAACAAACACCCAAATTCATTTTATACCAAAAATAAGATATCACTCAGGCAAACTCATGCAACACAGCAAAATAAAACAGGAAACAACTTTTCGATTATGATAAGGGCTCTTATTTATCTTACTAATTGTAACACATAGCCAAGGAACTAATTTTCATATTTTTATTATCAAATTCATGTAAAAATAAAGAACCACTAAACATTTAACCTGCGATAATATAACAGTACAGTTTAAAATAAACAAGATTTTAAAAACTTCCAATTAAATTACACTGTGCCAAAAAAAAGGGGGAGACCGCTCTATATCTCCCGTTCTACTAGGTCGACTGATGAAATTCAAATTGTGTTTTCATGTCACAAAAGCATGACTTAGGATATATATTAGATTTATATATAGAATTATTCCAACATAGGTATTTCGACACAAAATTGGACTTTTTCTGAAATGACATGCCAGTTTTTTCCTTATTTTGATTCCACGACTCAAATTATGCCAAACTACCAAGTTTTGTAAAAATCTCATGAGTAGTCTTTAAAAAATTAGCTCTCAAAATTTTAGCTCCTCACTGTTAACTGAATTTGATATATATTTATTGTCTTTTTCCCTTAAACTTATTTGATTCCTTCTCCCAGAATTCGAAATTTAGGCTGAATCCAAATATAATTCACACATTTTTTTATGATTTATTTTTTAAATTTGCCTTTTTAAATACGTTTATAAATTTTTCAAAAACATTTTTTGTATTTTAACCTATAAAATTTTTAAAATGCTCTTAAAGTAGATGTATTTCTGAGCACAACTGCAAGAAATTAGTTTTTTATTCAAAATTTATTAAGATATACATAAAATTACATATTGGTGCATTTCGAAATTTGGCACCTTTTTTTGAGCAATAATATAATGTCAAATGTGGTTTATGCACTGGCTCTACAGCAGCTACCTGAATGATGCTCACTCAGTACATAATTCGGCAAGAAAAAAATCGCTTCCAACACTGGCACAAAACTCCTTTTGGGGCATATGAAATTCTCAGACTTTTCCAGATTTTGACTAAAATATTTAAATTCCCTGACTTTTTCCGTTTACCCACTAGCTTGGCAACTCTGTTTTACAAACCTCCCACAGGAAATCTGGTCATCATCGTGGTCAAGGCAAGAGTGTATTGTCTGTAGTAGATACGCGGCCAATCCACAGTTGTGGTAATGTGTTACTGAGATAGCTCCGCACTTCAGTCAAAATACAGAATAAAGCTAGGCATATACTCTTATAGGTGTGGCAGAAGCCATAACTTGAGCATATCGAGGTCACGGTGGTTTCTGAAAAAAGAACAGACTGTACCGTTTCATAGGATACTGCACAAAGCACATTAACCTTACAGGAAAAGGCCGCCAGTATCATGCTGGTATTGCACTGGAGCATATGGATATTCAGTATCCCAAATTCTCACCTTAAGTTTTATTTACCAACACAGAAATGTGAGATGTTAATTCATCATTGAATACTAACTTTTTTTTTTTTAAATTCGTCGATGCGAGCCAGAAGCGTCTCACAGAAAGATAATCGACATGGTAGATCTTCGTATTTCAGATGTTACCCCAACTGTAAACAATACGGTTTCATTTGCAAACATCTCCTAAGAATCTCCATGCAATTTTTGGGCTACTCCCAGTTCTTTTCCAACTTGATGTGTCAATTTTTGAGGAAAAAAAAAAAAAAAA
>KK114556.1:980480-1009654 GCA_000611955.2 Stegodyphus mimosarum
GAATAAACCTTACATACAAATTTCTTATGCATATAAGAGAAAAAAAAGCAGAGAGCAAGTATTCATTAGTGGGCGATGCAAAAGTTGCGGGTGTTAAATTTCATTTGGAAACATGTCAGACAACAACCTGCAGGTATGCATAACAGATTAAATGCCCACAGGTCTGATGATAGGTTGATAAAATTTATTTTATCGAAAGAAACATTTCAGAGTTCTGAAATTTTCCACAGAAATACTCATGCAGGTGTTCCGTACACCACACAGTACAATTAGTAGTTATATTGCAAACTACTAAGAACGCAATGCAAAGTTCATCTAAACAGTCGAGCTAACCCAGAGGTATCTCAGTACTTCACACTCACACTGAACTATCAACTGCAACAGTAACTGAGAGCAAATGCTTTTTCTCCAATCTTATATAGTTTTCACCCGGCTGCCAAGATATTTCTAGTACTTTTTGTTTCTCGAAATTACTGGAAGGCATATGCGGGCTGTATTATGGTTACTGCTACGCAGAACATCCATTACAGTTATACAAGGACCAAAATGTCGCCAAGTTTGGAGAAGTTTGGTGATTTCTCACCAAATTAACAATCTAGCCATTTATTCAATGTTAAATATACCTATCTGTCCCTGTATTCTTACTTTTCTGGCAAGCTTCGCTTAGATTTTCATGCTTCATTATACAGAAAAATACAACAATTTCCCGTATAATTGCACATCTGTGGACTATCTATGGACAAAATTCATAACAATATTACAATTCAGGAGGTATGAGACAAAGTACTGGAGCTCATCTTATTTGATCCTTTTGAAAAGTATTTTTTTTTGGGGGGGGACGAGAATGATTTCTCTCTAAAACAGAGATATCAGAATCACATTCTGATTGTATTTAAGCATGAGCTTACAGTCATGCTTATGAACAGCAAAACTGTAAAAACATTAATATGGAACAATTTTTCCCTAATTCAACACTATACAAGTGTTATAGGTATGTATAGTTGCACTTACAATCTACTGGATCAGATAAATTAATTTCATTAAAATACTCTGCCAAGGCTCCATTATTCCCCAGACGTATTTTTCTGTGATTAATTTTTTTCAAGAATCCACAATTATATCAGATTTAAAAAGCAGATCACCAATAACATTCAGCTACCACAGGCAGCATATTATGTGCATGAGAGAAGAAATGGTCTTCTATATAAGAACAGGCAGGGGAGGGGGGGAACTCAGCAAACATTTAAAAAGTTTCTGGCATAATTTAAAAAATATTCCAATTTCAAGATATATTCACAGCAATATTTTATAACCTTATATTGATAAGTATAACTTGGTATATTAGAAAACATGTAACACGTTTTATAAATATAACTCCAAAGCATTCGAACCAGTATAAATTAGATGGACTAAAAACAAAACATACTGTAATGATTTGCACATATCTTCAAAGTTTTGTCCCTTCGCATTAATATGCGAACATAATCTTCCGATTTATGTTTCAAAATTTTAACATCTCCTGTGCCTCGTTCTTTCCACTCTGGAGGATCTGCCGACCTGTCATATCGGAACAATTTAGCTCTCCTGAAAAAGAAAAACCCATGAAATACAAAAACATAATCAATATTTACTTTTGCAATATAACAGATAAAACAATAAGATACAGTATAAGTAAAACATCCTCATTCGCAGGAGAGACTTACACAACACCAACAAAACTGACAACTTTTCATAAAACCTAAGGTAGATTTTTTTACACTAATTCTGTTAGGCATCTTTTTTATAAAACTCCTCCACCCATTTTCCTCATAGATCCTATTCTGAGTGATATAACTTATTAAAAAAAAACTTTAAATACAATCTACTTATGTTTGCTTATACAAAAGACTTAATTAAAAAAAAGAAAATTGCAGCATCAAAATTTGTGAAATATCATAAGCAAACCTCGAATTTTCTTAAAGACAATAGCAAAAACCAATCCTTTTATTTTAATAGTTTAAAAGTACTTTAATTTTGGTGGCATACAGAATACACTCAAATTCTGAAAATGTCCATCATATATATTCCTGTGTTCTGAGAGCCAACCAGAGCCAGAACAGCAAAATTTCATTCTACCTTCAGCCACTGGTGATAGCCTAATTTAACAAATACTTGCAATTTTATAATATGGAAAATTCCACCAGGATTTGAAACTTGGTTAAACAAGTTCGACCTAGGTTCAAATTCCAACGAATGAGGTTGCTGCATGAGAGTTTTCATGGTTTTCCCCATGTGACACCTTCTCCTAAAGTCCTTCCTCCTTTTAGGCACAGCACTTGTACCAAATAACCTAACCTATACATTAGCATATTTTTGCTCAGTTTTCATGTCTTAAGCTTATAACCAAATTAGTTATCACGAAACTATGAGGACAAATTAAAAAAATTTACACTTGGCACCAGTTGGTGATGTATTATAAACATGCCATAGTAAGTTTACATGGTTGCAGAATAGATGTAAAAGCTTCAAAAGATAGTGTTTTTCTACTCAATGTGTTTGAAAAGCAGTTTGTAATATTGTGTCACCTGCATCCATAATGCTAAACTGAAAGCAAGAGAAACCATACAATTTTTATAGGCTAAATGTTTGTATTGCAGAAACCCATCATGAACTTGTTGCTGTTTATAGCAAACATTCAATACCATGTCCTGCAATAGTCCCACTGATATCATCGATTATCATCATCCAGCAAAATAATACTTCAAACAATATATACCTTGCAGTGTAAGTCACATTCTGATTCTTATTTATGTGGAGACAGCAGAATAAAAACAAAAACCCATCTGAATAGATCTTTTCTAAACTCACCTATCATCTACAAACTGCGCTGATTCTTAATCACTTTTACTTTGTGATTGACCCTAGGGTGAAATTACTATATTCTGGTGAAAACTTCTACAGTTACATGCCATTTGCAGTTGATGATCCTAGTCCTTAAGGATCGGACTCTGGTTCTGGAGCATTTTTCTTACAAAAACGGTAACTGTGCACCAACTACTCTGAAGAAGTTCAGACATTAATAGGTATAAGATGTGGATCTGGTTCAATAACTGTTATGGGCCTGAGATTCGAAGAGACCAATTTATTTGATACGAGATATGGCAGGAGAAAAGCAATCACTTCAACCAACGTCAGTGAAAGATGTGACCATAGCACAGCAAGAAAAAATAGCAGTAATTTGAGAAGTTCAGTGCAATGGGAGTTACCTGATCTTTAGACATGCCTATCAGTATGGTCTATAAAAATTTAAGAAACATCCTGCAATGCTATCCATTCACAACTATGCAATGTGTTGCTTCCTACTGACCTACCAATAAAGCAAACTCTTGCCCTACAATTTCTTGTACAAATGGAAGTGGACATGACCATGGAGCATTTTGTAGTAAGACAAAGCCCATTTTCATCTCCAAGGCTCTTTCAATACTCAAAACTGCAGAATATGGGCAATGGATAATAATCCATTCCCAATGCACCAACAGCCTATTCATTTTGAAAAGATCACTATGTGGTGCAAGTTTACAGTGGCATTTATCATTGGCCCAATCTTTTTCGGTTCTGGCATCCTATTACGTCTGTTTTATTCAATTCTGGCAAAGCATTTGAGGGCTATCTGCCTATGGGAATGGATGTCTTTGTGGAGGATTTTCTAAGGGAAACTTGCTCATATACACGTTACTCATAGAGAAAACCATGAAACTGCCCATGCAGCTAGCCTGTTTGATGGTATTCAAACTTTGGATGGAACTACTCGTGTTCAGTGCCTTTAGCGCTTGTAGTGACTAGTGTCAGTGCTATGCCATTGGTAGGCCCATGTCCTGTTACCTGTATTGTCAAAGGCAAATATTATGACTATCATTTGCATAACCAGATCATTTCAGCTTTTCCAACAGCCTGCATGTGTGGGTAGCACAATTTTTATGCAAAATGGCACTCCTCTGCACACTGCAAGACAATAGAAGTAGCTGTTGAATATCCATGTCAGAAATAACAATCATCAGACATCACTGTCCAATGACTAGGCTGCCACGATTGCCTAACTTTAATCCTTGTAACATCTAGTTTTGAGGTTATTTGAAAAAAGTTTACAGCAGTGTAACTGCGAACTTAGCTGAATTGAAGATATACATTTCACACCACATTCACAATATCAGCACGAATATACTTTGATTTGTCATTGAACATGGTGCTTCGTGCTTTGGCACTAACTTGTGGCAGAAAACAGTAGATAACATATGGAAGAATTCTTAAGCAAGTCTGGGGGGGGGACAGATTACTTTTTATGTGATTTTTGGCCTAGAAACTATTAAAAACTGATTTCTTTCAATAAAATCATGACTTAATTTTTCCTTTTGAGAAATTTACATTGCTTCACATATATTCAGGTCATTCTGACAAGTGACTGACCAAAACTGTTTTTTTTCGCAGCATTTTAAAAGCTAGATTTTAATTTACACACAAGGTGCACTTAAAAAACTTCCCTGATAATACGAATCCCTAGCAGCCTTACTTGCTCAACTACACAAAATGAAATGTCAGGTATTGTTGCACTCGAGATTGTAATGATTTAATGCAAAAGAGTTATTATAATCTTAGGTTGCAGACACAGCAAAAAGAAATTTTTGAATAGCAACATACTTTTTTTCTGCTGAAATTGATCGTAAATGTTGGAACAATACACGCATTATGAAAATAGGCAGTGTTAAACATCTGTGAAGAAATGCATTGTAAAGGACCAATGGCAACACAATACAGGAGAGGAAAAAACATTTATCGGAATTACAAGTTTTCAATGAGCCCACCTTCACAGACGACAATGCATTGCATGTGGAAGACTGTTGACAAGAACGATAAATGTAACATCACAGAGAGAATCTGCATAGCTTCAGATTTTATAGTATCTTTCAATTCTGACAAATCTCATGGATCTGTTGAGTACACTTTAGATTTCAGATAACCCAAGAACCAGAAATTCATTGCAGTGAGGTCGGAGGATTGCAGTGGCCATGAAACTGCAAAGTTACAGGCGATGATTATCTCCAAAGTGCTGTTGCAGCACTTTATTAAACACTGTGTTAATGTATAAAAAAGCACCATCTTGCATCTATACATACAATGTCATTAATGACATTCTGCTGCTGTAATTATGCAACTGTAATTACGGAGCACTTGCAATGGAGTACATTTTCATACCCATGGAAGTGACCTGTACGAGAAAAAGTATGCAAAGTCTGAAAGTGTATCCCTTTCTCTCAGTGCAGACACTGGTCTTTTACAATGCTCTTCTTTGAAAATGTTTTACGCTAGCAGTTTTCATATGTATTGTTAGAATGCTATTTATGGTTTTTCAATGAGCTGATCAATTTACACAGTAAAAAAGTAGACCTTGCTATTCTAAAAGTTCAAAATATTTATACTGTAACCATAACAGTGAGAGCTCTGATAATCTTGAGTGCATTCCTTCAAATAACAATATCTGACATTTCATTTTAACTGGTTGAGTGGATAGGCTGCTAGAGGTTCATACATTAGAGAAGTTTCTTTATGATCACCCTACATATACATGATGACATTCCTTAAAAGTACTCGTCTTCTATACCAGCTTTAGCTACAGAAAATATTAAAGCAATTCAAGCTTAGAAAGTGTGATTTGTTGCCAAATGTAATCCATGAAAATGAAACTGACTATAGGGGAGGATAAATCAACAGTCATTCAAGATCCACGCTTGCCACCTTATGACATTAAAACATCAGGAAAATTTTCTCAACAACAAAAGATTTTTTAAATGATAAAAATACAGGGTGTTTATAAAGTCCCGGACCCATTTTGATGTTTAATAACTCATAAAATAATGAAGATATAAACAAACGTATGGCATTTATTGATGGAATAACATTTTCCTTTTCGGGTTTGAATATCTTTACTTTTGTAAATATCGTCTGTACATGTGGTTAATTTCAGATAATTTCATTTTCCAGTCTAAATATTTGTACTTTTCAAAATACCGTCTGCTTATTAATTGCATTTTTCTCTCTTTTGTTTTTGGCAACTATTCAATGTTATGTTTACTTTTGATGTGTTTGCCCTAGTACTTTTGTATGTGATGTTTTATTCAACTGGAAGTTAAGGAGAATGCATACACCACAAGAGAAAGCACAGATTTTATGGCGGTTCATAGAAACGAAATCCATAATGCAAACACAGAGAAATTGCAGAAGAATTTACCAAAAAGATCCTCCATCCAAAAGCAGCATCTTGCGGTGGAAAAAGAATTTTCTAGAAACTGGAAGTATCGCAGATAAGAAACGTTCCGGACGTCCTTGCACAAGTGATTTTAATGTTGAGCATGTCAGAGAGACATTTCTACACAATCCTAGAAGATCTGTGAGATCAGTGGCAAGAGAATTGGATACGCCAATTTCGACAATGTACAAGGTTATTAAGAAAAAATTAAGACTGCATGCATACAAAGTTCAAACTGCTCAAGTTTTGGAAACGTACGATAGGCCTAGGAGGATGGCCTTTGCAACAGATATGCTAAGGAGGATAGAAGATGATGCTGAATTTCTGAAGCACATAATGTTCTCCGACGAAGCATCCTTTCATCTGTCTAGCATTGTTAATCACCATAATGTGCACATAGGGGATATGAAAACCCTCATGAATACCATGAGGCACAAAGGGATTCCCCAGAGGTTACTGTGTGGTGTGGACTAATGCACGATTGAGTCATTGGGCCTTTCTTTTTTACAGAAAAGACTGTCTCATCAGTCGTATACTTAGACATGTTGGAAAACTTCGTATTTCCACAACTAGAAGAGCTTCAGCCACATGTCTTTTTGCAACAAGATGGTGCACTGCCTCATTGGGGTACCATCGTTCATAGTTCTTTGAATGACCATTTTACAGGAAGATGGATCGGTCTAGGAGGTCTAATTCCTTGGCCACCCAGATCAACTGATATAACGCTGCCAGACTTTTTCATTTGGGGATTTGTAAAGGACAATGTTTACAGGAGGAGAGTGTCGAACATTGATGACCTAAAAGCCAGAATTACAAACACAATAGCCTCTGTGGATGCCGACATGCTTGCCGGTACCTCGCGTAAAATTGAATATCGACTTGATATTCTCCATGCGACGAAGGTGGCACACTTGGAAGTTCATTGACAAGGGTCATGAAACTTTTTGAGTCTATCTAACCATTTATGTTATTCATTTTAATCTATCTTTATTATTTTATGATTTATTAAACATCAAAATGGGTCCGGGACTTTATAAACACGCTGTATATAGAATGAAAAAACACTTTTTAATAATGTATTAACTTTAGACAGTAACTAATTCTTAAATGCAAACACATGGTGCTCATATAAAGAACAAATATGCAAATAAAAATTAAGTGCAAAACTTTAGAATGGAAAATCACTTCGTTGATTGGAAATTTATGTAGTATGCAATCATATACTTGGCAGAAATAGCTTCTAACTTGGAAATAAAACTTATTTTTGTCTTCCTCTGAAAGTTATTTTGCTACTTAGTTGCAGACCGTAGTATCAAATTTTACTCTTTCTAAATTTTATCATAAATTACGTGATATATACAAGACAAAATTAAGGTTGCTTTTAAAAACTTTGATACAATGCCTTCACACAGATCACTAATCAATGATTGCAAAATATGAATTAATGGAATTCTATAGTGTGGGATTGTGTTAAGAACATCAAATGTTGAAAAAATAGAACATATAAAAAAAGCAAGAGCTTTGTTAAGGTCCAAAGACAAAACAAATATTCGTTCTTCACAAGATAAACTTACAGTAAAAATAAAATGTTTTTCTTGTCTAGCAATTTTTTTTAGAGAACTTTGCAGCAGCTTATATTTGTAGGATTATTTTAAACAGGGTTGCCACTCAAATAGGAAAATGAAATTCCCTGACTTTTACCAATCCAGGTTTTCCAGGCGTGTTTTAAGAAAATTCCAGTCTATCCGCTTAATGCACTTTGGCTGTGCTAAGAGGTAAATTAATTATGGTACCAATTGAAAACAAAAAATTTGCCAATTACATATGACTTATATATTATCCCCAAAGATTACTATTATAACTATAATAGGAGTTGTTTTCTCCACTGGAGAATTGAGATCAGAAACTGCTCAATGTGGATAAAAAAATGTTTTTTTCCTGACATTTTGCAGCTAATTGCAGCTAAAAAGAAAGAAATCTATTTAATGATATTTTAAAATAAATTCAGGTATTTTATATTAAAGCAAAATATATGTGGATTGAATTTCGTGATGTTATGTCATCATACTGCTAAAATTAGTTTCAGGATTATGCTAGAGAAAATTTCCTGAAATTTGAAAGTATTATTTACTAATAATAAATAAATTTAAGGGGAAGAAGCAACATTAAATAATATGAATAACATTAAAATAATTTAAAAAACTGAATTACAATAATCAATGATATTTTGGCGAATACAGTTAGTTATATTAAATGGTTAGCCTAGATGACTAATTATAATTTTTTTATTTTACTGCAAAATGACAAATAAGGCATTTATTAAAAAGAGAAAAAAAAATGTTTAAAAGATTTTGCGGAAAAATCCTAGTATATACGGTACGGCCTTGGCACGATTTTGAAAATTGCCGCCAACACCGAAATGGCCCGTTTCTGCTCATCATAATGTCGCCAAACACCGTAAGTACGCTATACAGAGGTTCTCCATGATACCGCTATACTAGAATTAAATAAATTTTGTTTTATGCAAGAATATGTATTTCTTTAGTTCAACATGCACTGCGCATGCGAGTATTTCGATAAACTGTTTAGAGCTGCAAAAATTGGCTTTATGCCAGTTGCCCGAGTGACTCTAACGCGCGCCAAGAAAGTGAATGTTGGCGCAAAACTCGCTTTTTTGGGAAATCGCTGTATGAAATTCCCTGACTTTTCCAGATTTAGACTAAAATATTTGTATTCCCTGAATTTTTTGGTCAATTTTCGAATTCCCTGACTTTTTCCGGTTTTCCAGGTAGTGGCAATTTTCTCGCATCTATTTTTAACAAAGGAAGTAGCAATTACATCTCTATTTACTTCAGGTATTTTATAACTTCCAAACATTTACTTCTTTCTTAATAGGTGTAAGGAGTGGGGTCCATTGGTTGAGGATTCTAGACAAATCTTTCACTAAAAATATACAGTGTGTGCATATTTCAAAAAAATTTCTTTTATTTCAGGATTTTGCAGCTGTTGTAAATGTTTCAATTCTCCCTTCTTCTTTGATACCTTTTCAAAATAATAATAAATATCAAAAAATGCATTTACTCAAAGTAATTGGTAAAGAAGCTGCCCCTTTTCAACTGTTAAATTTAAGACAGGCACACCTCATAGTTTGCAAATCTGAATTTTTTTAAGATGGCTGCAACATGAGTCTTCAAGCCTACCATCCTTCATGCATTACTAGCATTAAGTGCTAAGCAATTATCCTAAATTGCACTTTCTTTTAAAGTTTTAATAATTGTCCCGTGTATTAAAGCCCGTCGAATCTCCTTGTAAAGTGAGGACACAAGTTAACTACACTCAGTTTCTGAAGACTGGATTAAAAGAAAAAAAAACACGGATACAATTTTGCATCGGTATTACCACTTCCATCTGTACAGAGACAGAATGGAACTGTTTTAATGCAATCAATAACTGAAGATTTATTTTTCATACCAATTTCTTGAACCTATTTCTTCTACAACTGCAGCCATTTTTGTCCTTGTACTTGAGTATTTCTTCATGATTTTACTGGTGGGAAACATTTTTCTAAATAAAGCTGCAGCATAATACAATGCATTCAATGGCAGTTATGTTCCAGTAAATAAGCATTCTGCATTAACAACTTTCTGGTCCTCTGCTTCCACATAAAAACTTTTTTTTTTCCAAGACAACTGATGTTGCCCTTGCATTTTTTGTGTACACATGTTTAAGAACATCAGCCTTTTACCATGCCAAACTGAAAAATCGTGATGATTAATGGCACACATTGCAAATGTATCACATTTCCTTGACGAAATAACAGAAGAAAAATCATTTGTGTAAGATTTTTGAAACATACTTGATATTTAATCTTATCTGCATACATAATTAAGGCAGAAGAAACCAATTTGTTTAAACTATTTCTCAAAACATGTAAAAACTTGGAGCACTCAACGGTGAGAAGAATGATATAACACCATTAATCTTACTTTGTGCTTATTGGCTAATCTATGCCAGATGATCCAGTGATACTTGACGCTCACTGGAGAACTGGAACACGACATTTTTGCACACAAAGCAGAAGCACACCATAATGTCTCACTGCTGAAAGGACCTTGGTTTTCTTCTATATGTAATGTACAGAAAAATCAAACAGTTTCAGATGCTAAAAATCACTTTTAGGGTGCAAATAACAAAGTATTAAGTCAAATCACTAAAAACCGTGAAAAATTTTAATAAATAAGTATAAATCGGGATAAATACTGTATATTCCAGCATATAAAGCACACTTTTAATTAAAAAAATAAGATCGAAATTTATGGGTGCACATTATACACTGGATATAGAAACTATACAATTCAAAATAAGGAAAAGATGAGCACACAAAATTTAGATTTCTGCATGTATTTACTTAAATGCTGTTATATGTCCCAAAGTAAAACTTTTTGGATTCTTTAAGGTAAAAAAGATGCTTCTGTCAAAAATTTATTATCCCTAATTTCACATTGTTTTCATCCATCCATCTTTTCTCAAGAACATGAATGAAAACAGCATTTTTGAAATTACATTTTGGCAACGTCATTCTTTTAAAAACAGCCATGTGTTTTATTTTTGTACGGCCCGCTAAGCAGGAAAGCAGCACGTTGAGGTGAGATTTTTTGTGACCATTTTTATGTCGAACCTCTTTTGTTCCCTTCATATCAATTGTCTTATTTCCTATCATATCAAGCATTACTAAAGTTTAATCCACATTTCCAATATATGACAGTAAATATTTTGCCTTCGTAAGTCAATAATATACTTTTGGAAACTCATCAATTCATTGTCCAAATCTTTCGAAAGCCTTGGAGAATTAAATTAACCCGTGCTATAAATCGAACATACCAACTCAAAGTTGCTTTAAAGTTTTAACTTTCATTTGCATTCCTTTCCCCACTTAAAGGCAAATAAATGTATGATGTTTCTTGATAACATCTATCCATTCTGACGATTTTCTAGGACCTAATTCACAACACTTTCTTCTAGGAAAAGTTATTTCACTACTCTTTCACTCAAAGCATATTTATTCTTTGGCACGTAAATTATTGCAATTTCATCTTTCTTCCACTTACATATGGAATTTTTACCTACATTAAACATCATTTCTACAGTACAATTTCCCCTTTCTGTCACAAACGGAATGACTTTGCATTTGTTTCATTTGGTAGAAGCCATAATTACTACTGAAAGGAATATTAGATCAACAGTATTTCAACTAAAGCAAATGCGATTTACTAAAGCCTTGGATGTTAACTTCAACAGAATACAGAGATAGAATACATCAGATTCCTAATTTCACAAATTCATCCAGGTTGAAAATGTATTCTTACCCCAAATTATGTCCACCTTTTCCCGAAAGTCTAGAATAAAATTTTCGTGCACATCTGCATTGAATGCAATCCACTCTCTCAGCAGAATTTACTCCTTCAAGCATACTGTTCCTACTATCACTTGTAAATTCAGTATACTGTTGTTTGAAAGCCTGGGGAAAATCTTCGAATGAATGACTCAAAAAGATAAGATCATTGCATAAGTATTCTTCGTGCTTCTTTGTGAAGAAGAGGGTGCATATAATATGCCAAATATACTTAAAAATTAAAATATGCAATTTGAAATTATAGGTGCATGTTTATATGCCGGAACATACAGTATTTTGTAAATCGGATTAATTGGAAGAGTTGGCAACCCTAAATATTGATATAATACAAATTATTTAACAATACAAAATTTAATATAACTTATGTTTATTATAGAATTTAATGCAATTCTGTTAGCAATTTATTTTAATAACTATATATATTTAAAGAAAAATTCTGTTATTAAACATATCAGTAAAACCTATTTATTATTTTACTTAATATAATTTTGTTTCCAATTTATTAAAAAACATGAACACATTCAAAAGTTGATTTTTTATAAACTTTCTGGTGACAACAGTTCAACAATTGCTACTAACATCAATTATAGTTTCTTTCTTCATTGATGAAAGATTGGGAATATTAAGCTTTACATTAATGCACAATATTCCAACAACACAATTAAAAGAGTTTAAAACTTACAGACATATACGTCTATTAATAACAAATTATCTTTCTTCACATACATTAACTTTGCTATACCAAGAATGCACATGCAAAAAAGAAATGATATTCTGAATTTACAAATGCTTTGCTTTTATTTATTTCCTTGTACCCAGTAATACTAAAAAAAGGAGACAAGTGTTTTAGCAATAAAATAAAGTTTACACTCTTGTAAATTGAATGCTGAATACTTAATAAGACCAGCTTAAGAACAGAAATGTGAAACTACTACAGACAAGTAACATGAAATTTTTCTTTAAAAGTAAAATATACAAGTGTGAAACTTAATTTCATTGCCTTAATAATCTTTTGATCCATCTGCACATTTGTATCAGTTAGTTCAAATAATAATCATGACTCTATATTAAAAATTGACACTCTTAAGATAAATATTATCGCTGTTACATAATTTAAATGAATAATCAACCTACATTTGAAAAAGCGTTTCTTCATTTTCTTCTAAAGTTCTGATTTCAACTAATGGCAATTTAACAATAGGTTCAAAGTGTATCTCTGGGCTTGACGCCACATCTCCCTAAAATAAAATAATAATTCAAAAACTGCACAAAAAGAATACTTTTGATTTAAATTAATACTAAAAAAAACTTAAAGAGGAAAGAAAAACTAACGTCATAAAATACTTATTTTATCAGAATTATGTTTGATGATCTTGAGCAATTTCTACAACTGTTTAATACTTTTAAATTAAAATGGCAATCACGTTTAGATAAGAATCATCAATAAACAATCTGTAGAAGGTAAATTTCAAATGTTACCAAAGGTATTAAAACAAATAAGTACTAATAAAAGTGACTGTTTTATTTCAAAAATTACATTGATAAACAATTATTACGAGACAGATGATTCATAATTATAAAACCAAAACTTGAATAAAAAGATGTAGAAATGATACTTTACTTCAGTCTATTTAATACAATGGCATAGCCAGAACTTTTGGCATTCAAGGCAATCCATTTGCTGCCCTTTTCAATGCACACCAAAAGGCCAATAAAATGTCAAAACGATATATAGAGAAAAAAAAGCTCTGTTTATTTTTTAAATACAACCTTAATTCCAGTATTCTAATGTGCTACTTTTCTTATTTTTCTGTTAATAAATCATAAATGATATTCAATACTATTTCATTACTCCAGTTGATGTTCTGTAACTAATACAATAAGACTCCGGAAGCACAAGGTACATATTTTTAGGTCTTGGGTGTTTCTTCATTGATTTATATTCAGAAATATTCCTCTCACAACAAGTAACACTTACAGCAATTGTGCAAAGAATCTGCAATAATATTACAATAATTGGAACTACGTTTTGGATACAGTATGCCAAAATAAACTTCAAAAGTTCAAAACATGCCATAATTTCATCTCTCTTATTTCATTTTCTCCAGCAGTAACAGAAATAAAACTGAAGTATTTCTCTTTCTTTGGGGATTATTTACTTATTTATGTCATCATAATAGTAATTTAACTGGCATTCATAATTTTCATTAAAAAGTTTCAATGGAAGAAGGAAAGAATACTATGAAACGACAGAAAGCTATGGTTTTATTAAACACTCTGTCCTATGTATGAACAATTCTCTCCTCAATTCAGTTTTATATGCAATTTTACGAAATCAATGACTTGGTGAATAAAACTCATGTGATCTGCCAAAGACCCCAAAATTGAGCAGGCTTATTGTTGCCACCAACCTGGTTTTCACATGGACATGCCAGTGTTTAGATTCATGATCTGGATTAATTAGTAATTTGCTTGGTTTTTGTAGAAACTCTGAAATTATGGTGAAATAAAATGAATTTGCAAAAGTATTTGCACTTTATTTTAATGAATATAACTTCACCTCCATCTAAACTTATCCCAAGACCATGAGTAACAGAAAATATAATTTTGAATTTTTAACCTGCAAATACTGTAAAGGGAATGGTACAGATTTATTTTAAGTTTTTAATTTATTTTAATTATTTCAGATACAATATATAAACAATAAACATGGTAAAATTCATCAAAATTTGTTTTATTGCTTTGCAAACCTTTTGTTTTAGCATTTAATTCTATTATTACATGCATATGGGTTTGTAATGCATTTAATGCACATAAAACTGTGATGACTGAATAAAATTTATTTTCCCAAAAGAAATACTTCACATTTCTCGAACTTTCCACAAAAGAAATCTTGCAGCTTGTCTCAGAAAAACAGAGCACAATCAGTAGTTACACTTAAAACTACTGAGAACATTAAACACATCGCAATGCAAAGCGTATCTTAAAAGGCGAAGCTCACACTGAGATCTCTCAATACTCTGAACTAAAAATTTCTAGTATCTTCAATTTCTCGGAATTACTGGAAAACAGTTATGGTTAAAGTTACATACAAAGTCCGGATATGTTTACAGTTACATTCAAAGTCCGGATATGTTTACAGTTACATACAGGGATCAATTACAATACCAATTACAGGTAAACAGGGTCTGAACCAAAATTTCTCCGAATTTTTAGACTTGTTACCAAATTAGTGAGATAACCATTTACCTCAATAAACTTGCCCCTATAACCTTATTTTTCCAAAAGAACTCTGCTTTTTCAAGCATTTCATGCTACATTATAGAAAAGATACTACAGTTTCACAACAATTGTTTACATATACACAAAGAAAATAAGTAGTTTTTGCTATTAAATTTTTGGTACTCTTCTGTTATCGGGACCGGATTCAGAAACATATGTGTATATGCACGTGTATATATGTGCATATGTATGTGAGTGTACATGCATACATGAGCACATACATGCACATATACATACATTTCCGAATCTAGTCCTGATAACAGAAGAGTACTGAATTTTTTTTAACAAAGTAAAGGCAGATAAAGCAGTTTATTAATTTTAAAATTAATTCAATATTTTTAATAATAAATAAATAAATATACTTTAGAATATTTTGTTTTCACTATAGTTACAATTTTTTAAAAATGAAAATTATTTTTTTTTTTTTATTTTCCTGATCATTCAATTTTAAAATGTCCAGGTCAGCAATTCTGAAAACGTGGCAACACTGGAATGGTTGAATGAGTGTTTTTATCATTTATCCAATGTACAACATGAACACAGCCAGTTTCAAGTTACTAACCTTCTCAAAGAGAACTTTAGTCCTACACAAATGTATCCGTTCTTAGATAGCTTAACTGTAGAAAAAGCTTAACATAATCCAATAAATCCCAATGTTTCGTCCCACCGCAATGATTTATATGATTAAAACCTAAGAAATTATGCTTTCCAAGAAAAAATGCCCCCTCTTAAATGTACCACTCAGGGCAGACTATGCCCTTTAGCTATATCACTGTATTAACAATCTACTACTTATTGACAGAGTTGAAAATCAACACTATAGACCAAAGATACGATCAGCAAATATTCTTTTACAGGTTCTTTAGAATATCCATATTGATCAAGCATCTTTCTGAGGAAAAATTTTGCCATACCATTCATAGATAAAAAGATTTGTGAATCATCTGCAACAGTATAATCCACATCAGTTAGGGCATGGTCTCAAACTAGCAGGCCTCAAAGAAATTTTATGCAGCCCACCAACACATTTCAAATATCTATTTTAATACAGTGCTTTTAGCTTTCAAAATGGCACATATATTTATCGGGCATTAGATTGCAATACAGTGTTTACTAAGAAAATAGAAAAGCACTAGCACACAAACATTACATTCCTACTAAATTCGAAGCCATCACAGCCAAAAGTACATATGTAATGCCTACATATCAGCACAGTGAAAGGACCCGCAAAAGAGACAAAGGGTAAAAAGGATATTAATCATAGCACGTCAGGAAATGACAGTTTAAAATATCAATATCAACATTAGGAACATATGGATTGTGTTTATATGTGCTATTGCTAGTGAATGAAAATGAAATAGAATGCATAAATTTATGATGTCAGTTAAATGAAGAAATTATCGACTTTGCATGCTTGAATGGCAGGCCGCATGATTAGACTATGGTGGGACGTTGGTACAATCAATAAAATTATTCACTAGCCGAAAGTTCGTAATATCTTTATATTCTGGTGTGTCATTTTTTTCCCAAATGAGATGTCTAAAATCTGCAATATATATAGTTCCAATAATTTTTCTCTAAGGCTACAAACGTTATTAGACTTGAAATGCCATAACATGTCCAGATGTAGTGAAAAATAGGGAAATGTATAATTATTTACATACAGTTGTGTGTATTTTTTCTGCTTGCTTCAATAAAAAATTTAATACATTAGGAGAATAATTTATCAGTATTTATTCTCAAGTTTTATTCCACCGGGTAAATTTTCATAATTTGCTTATTTTGACTTTATGTTAAAAGTAAATTATTTAATGGTTAATTCAAAATATTAGAATTATTTGAAACAAATATCAATCCAAAAATTTAACACTTAGTTGCTAGTACATCTGAATTATGAAATGTAACCAACAGAAATTTGTTAGAAAATAAGCACGGTAAATTTGAATTTGTTCCTTCACATTATTATATGTTTTGATAAATATTTAGTAAGTAAAATTTGAAATTAAATTAAAATTTGGTTAATAAAATCTGGCCCCACAGCTGCTTTCAGGTTGTATATGCAGCCCACATGCAGTTTGAATTTGATCACCACATTTTCCCCCCTACTCCCCAATGCCTAACTAAAGTCTTAAATATTATACCATCTTTGCTTTTTTTATCCCATGGGTTCAAAATTTATGGCTTATATGCATTACTTGAACTGTAATGCAATTTATTTTTGTTCTTGGAACCAATATCAACGGAAGTTCCACAGTATAATTGGCATTGATCCTCCTTCATTTTCACAGACGTAATTTTGTGAAAAATGTGCATCTTAGGAAAAAACGTCTTAGTTGTTCATAATAACCAATCAAGTCTAGGCAAAAAAAAAAAGGGGCTGAGAACACTGGAAAAATTATAATTGCCAATTCCCTCTAAGACAACTGCATTAAAAACAGTTTACTATACTGATGAGTGTTGTAAACCTTTGCTGAATGTGGATTGTTATATCATTAACATTTACTTAACATTGCACTTACTGCAATGTTTTAACATATTTTTTCCATAGGAATTTTTTTAATTAGTTACGTATAGCAAGTATGTATAATTTATATAAACCTGAACATTGTAATTAAAAGGAGAAAATGAAATAAGTGTGAATTGAAAGGATTTCTATTACAGCTTGATAGTCACATTGCTTGATTAGTTACATAATACAATTATTGCTTTTAAATATCTAGTTATTTTTGCTTAGGACAATGGCTGATGCAATTCATTAACACTCCATCAGGCGCAATATGTTTCGGAACATGTTCAACCGCATTCAGCCCGAGATGCACTTCTTGTTTTACTTAACTTTTTAAAAAAGTTTTATCTTGCAAAAATTAAATGCTTCCATTATTATTAAACTGCCGCAAGAAAACACTTTGAAGGGACAATAAAACAACTTTTATAGTTTTAAAAGGAAACTATTTACATTAAACAAATTTTGTAAAACAACTTTTATAAAGTTGTTGCACAAGACTAATTTTAGATTCAAATGACACGGAAAATCCTGTCGACCACAAGAGACGGCACCAATCGCGCCAAACCAAAAAATCTCATTTACTAAATATAAGAAAAAACATTCTATTCTTATTTTTCTTTTAAATTTATTACATTATCATTTATTTATATTTAATTTTTCATTAAAAATTTCCATTAATTTTTCTATAATATTGCCGTAAGATTCCATAACTTTGGAAATATTAAGCAACATGCTCTTCTGGAGTAGACAGGTCGCAAATTTTAAATTTTGTTTTTTTCGAAAATGCATGATAGGAAAAAAAAAGGCGCCTTTACTCAAGAAAAAAATAACTAACACATGTAATCAAGGTTACACCAAACCCAGTGTGTTTGAAGAAGACTTTTCCATTTTTGACGAAAAATAACATAATTTGGTGTCTTTTCTTTAATAGGCAAAAATGGTCGACAGGTTTTACGCAAATACCATTTAATTTACACCTGACTCCAATTAAACCATGGTTAAGGTTTCATTTCTGATTAACAAAAACATTTTCTCTACATCTAATCAGCTAAATTAGAATTCGTATTATCAGCCCAAAGACAAATGATGTTTTCTTTTAAGTTACTTGCTTCAAAACAGGTAGTTAAGTAGTTGCTCACAATATCAAATGTTTCACTAGATAAAGACTTTCTAATTCCATAGCTCAATTCTATAAATCTAAAAAAAAATTGGGAAAAGTTTTTATTCGTTTGTGATTGCATGCATGTTAAGACAAACAAATGAACACTTTTCTAAATCACTGTGCAAAGTTCTTAAAGGGTAAGGGATAAAAATAGTATTACTGTTGGTACTTAAACACACGCATTTGAACATTTTAAAGTTCTCGCACTACTGCTTTTCAGGACAAATGCTATAAATTCGGGACCAAAAAACAAGTTGTAAAAATTCAGAACGCATAGTCACCTTAACATATAGCATAAATTTTATGAGCAGTCTGTCTGAAGGTAAGAATAAAAGGAGAGGTCAACCCCATACTATGACTGAAGCAATGTTCCCAGGCTTTGATATCCAGATGGGATTTTTTTATTTACATCCAGAGTATATTACAGCCTTTTGATAGTATTTCCACAAACGACAGTTCCATACAAATCAAAAAGTGGCAACACTTTTGCATAAAATAAACATCCATTGTTATGAGGATAATAGCAATTTGTATAGTTCAGAGGCATTTATGTAAAAATCACATCTTGGTTATTTTTCAATAACTTGCAACAGCGAGTTTGATTATGAATTTGTTTTATAAAATTCTAAGTTATTGGACTACAAAAATATAGATTTTAGCAAAAATGTTTTTGCTTAAAGAATGAGAAATACTTTACAGTACCTTTAAAACTGTATATGTCTTTCAATACTCTTGATAGAGTATTCGGTACTTTTATTTTACACTCCAAATATCAAAATGTTTTAAATAAAGGACATTTTTAACATCCACAAAATACTGTAACAAGTATTTTTTTTAAAAAAATTTAGGGAAAAGGCTTAATAGTCGTTCATTTTAAACTAATCATTTTATTTTTATGAAAATGAAAAATATTAAATACATATGGGTATTTACACATATCTTTATAATAAAAAGCATGTATTTGCTTTTAACAAAATGCATAAATATTTATAAAATTATTTGGAAATGAAGGATTTATTCATTCATAAACTTCTTTGAATGTTACTGTGAAAAAAATCTAGTTATTAAATATAATTAAATTTAGAATGATTATAAATATTATCTACATATATAACAACTTTAACATTTAATTGTAAACATAAATTGAAATTCTGTTGACAAATATGGATATAAAACTATTTAAGCAAGAATTGTTTGTACTGAAAAGCAATTTGTTAAAAGGTGTTGTAAAACAAAATCTATGATATGCATACTTAACAAGGTAGTAAAGGAGAATTTTTAAAATATGTGTTGTTGAAATTAGGATAAAGGATAAAAAAATTGCTAGATATTAAAAGAATTATTTCCTTACATTTCACAATAACTCAGTTACAAATTTTAATATTTTTTTTAAAAAAAAACTTTATTCCCTTTCGAAAATATTCATAGAAAGTTATGTACAGGGAAATCGGCAGCAATATTTAACATACTTTATTACTAAAATAAAAGGTGCTCTAATTTGAAACACAGTGTTAATTTCAATTGGCTCTGAGTTTTGATGCCTCAAATGCTATAAAATCGTCTCATATCCTTAAACAAATAAAACTGAAGATATATTGGATTATCGCCAAGTTGTTCTTTCATTTATGGTAACCTGAGTAGTTGAATGTTATGGAAACCCTATTATGACGTAATTGGTTGCGCGATTGCAGTGAATTTGGCTGATGGCATTTGTAAGTGTTGGATGTTGGTTAGAAATTACATTGCTTATTTTATGGTTTATACGGTAATATTTATGGTTTATATGGTAAGATTAATTTGAAGTTTCTGTACAATTTGGAATAAAAGGGAAAAAACATTAACTGACTGGTGCGTAAATGAAGGTTTACTTACTAGCCATTATAAGTGTCCTGTCTGTAGGAAGGAAACATGTATGGTCAAACATCGGAGGATACCGGCACTACGGAGGATATTTTTTACTCATATTTTTGTGAATTTATGTGGTGATGCCAGTATACAGATTCTAGTTCAGATAATTTTAGGAAGTTTTTGGATGCTGTTAAGGAATTTTGTTTGACTGAAGACACGAAATTTGAAAATAAGATAAGTGGATATTTCGTTTGTGTAGTGCTAAGATGAATTTCCTTTTTTATGTTATTTCATTGTTTGATTTAAAATGTAGTTTATTAAGATTCAATATTTTTTGTTAGCTGCTCCTTTAACTTTTTAAGTGAATATAAATCGATGTGTATATAGACAAAATCAAGAGAATGCACAATGCATATTTTATGCAATTCTGAGACTTTTTTTTAAGTGAAAACATGTCGATGTATACATGGATACAGAGTTTGTGCAAATCTTCGACTTGCCATTATTTTGGCTTTGTGTAGTGTCAATTTTTGGCACAAAAATCACCGCTACACAAAGACAAAATAACAAGTCAAAGAATTGCACAAACTTGGTGTCCATGTACCGCCAAAAATTACCAATTTTCGTCAAGGGACACCCATAAATATATTTTTACCAAATTGATTTCCCTTGAAACTTTTTTTGTAATGTAATTAACAAAAACTTGTGAAAATATTTCATTCAAATTAAACTGTTCTGAGCAAACTATTTTAGGAAAAGTATAGCAATTAATTCAGTTCAGAATGAAATATTATCGCCACTGCTTCAAAGCAGTGAATGGGGAAAACCAGTTACAGCCTCTCCTCTTACTTCTTACCTCCACGAGTCTAGGATTTTTTTCCTTCTCAAAACAGAAGGCCATAATAAGAAAAATGAACTTTCAGTTTTTCATTTTTAATACTGCACTGAAGCAAAAATTACACAAGACTGCATTGTCCGTGTTTTTTAACTTTTGATGAATGATTATTCATTTTTTAACACTGAATCTGAAAATGTCCTTATGTAAGGATTTTTTGTGAAAGCAAATTTCAAAATTGTTAAACAGGTCGAAAAATTGTTAAAATATTACATATTAAAAGACAAAATTTTTCTTATAACTTTTTTGGGGAGGACTTACACTAATTCTCCATTTAATTACATTTTTTATTTTCTTTAATTTTTTTTTTTAATTTTTAAGAGATATATTGGGTTTTTTTTAACATTGTATACTTAAACGAGCATTACAAAGATTTGGAATTAGTTCTTGATAAAATTAAATACGACGATCATCAAGTGGATTATATACGGCAATCCCAAAATAACATTGCGGCTAATTCAGCAAAGGGCCCAAATGCGCTTTAGCCCACTGCTTGGCGGCGATTGTTTTTGAATGAGCAATAAACGCGCCAACATGGGTAACTCCATATATCCACGAACATGGCTGACTGGGTATTCTGAAGCTACGGAAACATGTAGTTTTCGCGCATGCGTATTTCCTATTTTATAAAGAACGGTTTTATTCGTAATGTGAGATGACGTAGCGGTTTATTCGAAATTCTTACGTGTTAATTTAAGTATTTATTTCAGTTGTCATTGTATTCTTTGAATGCGGTGTTTTTGTGTTGAGTGTTTGCTATTTTCGTACCTTATATTTCGCTAAATACCGAGTCGGTATGGATTTAGCTGTGATGCTGGGAGAGGTGAGGTTATGTACATGTACATTTATTACTTTATTGGAAGTGCAAGTTGCTTAATTTTTATATTTTGTTGCCTTTTATTGAAATAATTTGGCTCAGCTGAAGAACAGAACGCTGGCATCGTTTGCAATTTATTTTATTTTGTTGATTTGTGCACATTGCCTACACTGTGCAATTCGCTGATTTTTTTTTAAGTTAAAACGGAACGCTGTGCACATGGCATTTTCTTGTAATTTATTTTCGTTATTTTAGCTTATTTTGTAGATTTGTGTACGTTGCCTACATTGTGCAATTCGCTGAAGTTTTTTTTAAGTTTAAAAGGAACGCTGTGCACATGGCATTTTCTTGTAATTTATTTTCGTTATTCTAGCTTATTTTGTTTATTTGTGTACGTTGCCTACATTGGGCAATTCTCAGATGTTTTTTTTAAATTAAAACGGAACGGTGTGTACATGGTATCGTTTGTAATTTTAATGCCCTTTTAAAAAAAATTCCTTCTTTCTGGGATGCCATTTTGGTTACGTTTTCGCGGAGCGTGTAATTTATTTTCGTTACGGAAGGTTATGTAACGGCATAAAATGTGTAAGTATTACAACATAAAATGTAAATAATTAATTTAAAGGTAACTGACAAATATTTTAATGATCGTAATGTTCGTTTTGCATATTATTTTATTATATTTTTGTGGCAACAGTTTCCGTACTAATTTATGGTTTAGAATTCTATGTTTTTTTTACAATAGGTTTTCGCGGAGCGTGTCGGGAAGGTTGCAATTAATTGCAAAGACGTTTCGCAGAAACGCGCCGAATTGGCGATTTTCAAAACATCGCCAAGCAGTGGGCTAAAGCGTATTTTCACCTAGCAAAGATGGTACTCAGTGTTTTTTTTTTTTATGCCAGAGAAAATCATTGGATAATGAAACATTGGGAAAAAGGACTTCATTACAATTGGAACCAAAAATGTGCTCCGAAAAGCTCTCGCAGATCTAAATATTCTTCCACTTCCGCATATCAAGTTACAATGAAGCAATTTGTCAAGCCTTACCAAAAGAAGGTCAATCTGTGACAAATTTCCAGCCTTTTCAACCATCAAACTAAAATAGGACATCTTTATTGGTTCTGGTATTAAAAAACTTTTCAAAGATAATTTTGAGAGGGGGGAAAAAAGGAAGATGCAGATAAAGAATGCAGCGAAGCCTTTAAAGACATAGTAACCATATTTCTGGGTGAGGAGAAAGATCCAAACTTTAAATCCATCGCTGAGAACATGCTGCAGAAGTAAAAAAATTTAGGCTGTTCACGACCCAGTTCACTTCCTAAATTCACATTTAGATTATTTTTCTGAAAATCTGAGTGCCATTTTTGAGAGATTTTATCAAGATATCTAATAAATTAAAAGAAGGAATAAAAAAAAAATGACTATTTTGATGATGACTGACTACTCCTTGATGTTGACACTTACATGAACTCTATCAAGACTATAACAGGAGAAGTATGCAGCAGAACACAAGCAGTCCATAGAAATTTCGACACATGAAATAAAATGGTGTAATTTATGTACAGTGTCTTAGAATAAGCTAAAAAACAATAAATTCTATGGAAAAAGAACGTAAAATCTATTTTAAAGTCTAATATTTTAGCAACAACGACTTTTTACAATTCTGAAAATTGCAATCAAACCCTGATGTGACAGTAAAAAATGAGAAGACATTTTCGGATTCAGCACTAAAAAATACATTGGAATCAATCAACAAAAGTTGAAAAAACCAGACACAACCCAAATTTCGCAGGTTTGAGTTATCTACAATATGTGCTAGAACAATGTGAGCAGAAAAGACCATATTTTAACTTCTGCTTCTATCACGATCACTCCTTAGTATCAACAGTAACAAAATAAAAGAAAGCATGCTTTGATTTGAAAAACCACAGCTTTCTATATGACGCAATATTTTGTATCATATAATCCTTATTACATTAAAGCATTGATATTTTTGCTGTATACTCCTGAAGCATGTTATTTCGATAACTTTTGTAAACTTGAGATAAAATATCAATAGTTTGGACATCTTTTTAAAAAGCCACCAAAACTGTCAATGTGCACCTGAAATATAAATTTACCCATCTTCTTTCAAATAAGTAAACAGTAAAAAATCTACTAAATTTTACTATTTTGATACTATAAAATACTCAAAAAAAGTTTTTTCCAAAATTAGCTCAACATATTCTACATTCATTAAGAAGGAAGCTGCAAAAAGTTAAACCTGCCAAGAAACACTCCCAGAAATCATTTGCTTGCTTGTGAATTCTAAACGAGAAACACCAAGAGTAACCATATACACAACTATCACTTTGAGCACATACCTTAACAGTCAACAGAGAGAAATGTACACTTTCTACTTTTAAAGGTTATGCAAAAGTTCTCTCATTTTATTGCAAATTAGCCCAAGCTATAATTATATCCAATTTTGCTTGCTCTAAGCACATTTTACTAACATATTCGGTCTACTACACAAAACCAAAAGAAGAACTCGAAGAATTTCCCAAATTCCGTATCCATGTACACATCAACCTATTTTCACTTAAAAAAAAATCACAGAATTGCACAAACTAGTCATTGCACATTGCATTGACTCTGTCCATGTACACATTGATTTATTTTCAATAAATAAATCAAGAAGCTAAAACCATGTTAAAACTCTCATGGTAACCAGAAATGGGGTTTCAACGCCAAAACTGAACAAAATATTTCGCCAATCGAAACGGCACACAATTCTACACTAGAGCCACCTATTTTAACAAATTTTCAAAGAAAAAAAAAGTGGCATGGATTTCTTATTTTTGCTAGATAAAATATGTAACTATCAACAGCTTTTCCAGTAGAAAATTCTATGAAAAGCAAATGTCCGATTTCTTCCATTCCAAAATTTACATCATTTGCATACATACAACTCAGAACAAGCAGCCATAATTATAACTCTGCAAGCAATAAGAATGAGGGAAAGGTAAGAAAAGCAATGAAGATCTATGGGGGGGGGTAAAAAAAGAGACAATTCACATCCACGGGCATCGAGACACCAATTCTGCACATTTCAATAAAATACAAAATCAAACATTTAGAGTAAATAAAAAAAGAAATGACAGACCATTAAAGGTTGTAAGACTTTAGAAATAAATACCCTCAAGAGAATTAATGTAATACACACAACAGTGTTTTGATTCAATAACAAGGGTTAATTTTAATCTGAGACTTAAATAATGAAAATACTACAAGCTAATTTTGAAATAAGCAAGTACATATCTCAATAATATTCAGATATTCGAAAGGCCTTCAGAATTAGATTAATAAATTGAGATTATACAATGCTACAACAGAGAATTACAATTGTTACTTTTAACAGTCAACATTCAAAGAGAGAGTGCTTCTGTAGTAGTCTTAAACGGAAGGAACTATATAAACAAAACGCAGTTAGCCTAGGACAATAAAAAAAAATTAAAGAGTATTCTTGGCCATTGGTAGATTAAATAACAGTTGAAAATACATCGGTAATTGCTCTCGCTTAAGGACTTTTTTATAAGGCATACACACGCATAACACTTTTCTTCATAACGCCCATAATTCTTCTGCTATCAAATTATATAAACAGCACATGTATAACATAACTTTCTGAAGTAAATTAATGCCCAAACATATAAGCCAGGGAAAAAATTGGGGGTGCGACAAATAGTATTTACGAATTGAACCGCAAAATAAAAATTAAATATATATAGAATTGTTCATGAAAGCATAGACACAACAGTCGCATTTAAAGTGTACTCAATAATACATATTAATTTTAACGATTTCCTGTAGTATGCAATATTTCATTGTTAAAACTTATGCATTTCAAAAACCGTTGTACTGCTATTCTTTGCCGATATTAAAATATGTATAATGTGACGAAGTAAAAAATATAAAAACGCCACAAGGCTGTGATATATAATAACCATTCTTAACTTATTTACCTGCTCTTCTGTCATTTTGAAACTTAGATTACAAAAGATTTCGCCGGGTCCCCTAAAATTTTTATTTAAAACTCTAAACATAAACACAACTATCGCGCCTCCGACGTAATGCTGCCAAAAACGAAGAAACTACGTTTGTAATTAATAAACACTATTGCGAGCATGTGCTTCTATTTATAAACTTTTTAGTAACACATCACTACAGAAAATTTGCATCTCAGAAATTTTTAATTTCCTGCCATTAATATCACTTTAAAGACTATTTTCAGTAAAATAATAATTCTTCCTTTAACTCAAATATGATCAATCAGTTTTCCTGCCTTTAGAAACCAATTTGGCCATTGGTATAATATTTATGTACTGGTTTTCCATTCTTTAAAGTATTAACGCTTTAATCTATAAAAAATCATTTGAAGAATTTAACCTAAATATGATAAGCCATTGCCTTTTAAAAATGGTTTTAAATAGAGCGATTCTTTGGCTTTAAATTATTAATGAATAAAAAATAAATGTCAGGGGAAATATTTCTAACAAATGAGTTCAAATCTAAGCATTTCCGAACGATATTGATATCACTACTAGGACTCCTGAAACACTCAAACGGGTAATTCTCTCACTGGGGGCTAAGGCAATGCTACCTGCTAAATCAAAATTCAATTGCTTTTTTTTAGAAATTGATAAATATAAATTTGAAACTGTACAATGTTTCTCATGCCTTTGCCCTGTAATTAATATATTGAACGATATCTCTCCTGAAATTCATAACAGAAAAACACACCAATGCCTATTTGGTTTAAAGAAGTAAGTCAAACTTCATCAAAAGAACGACTAAAATGACAATTTACAAATGCTCAGTTAGGTTTTGAAATTTTGAACCTAGACATTGATTGAAAAGGATAATGAAATACTTGCAGTCGCTGAGAGAAAGATTTTGAAAAGCATTGTTGGAGGTATTCAAATTTATGGCAGTTGGAGAAGAAACAGTGCAGAAATCTACAAAACGTACGGTATCTACTAGATATGATAAATTTCATTAACTCCCAAAGATTCAGATCGTTTGGTTACATAATCAGAGTGCCTGAAAATAGAGCTACGCTCGAAAGAGGAGGAAACCGAAACTCAGACGTGTAGACTCTCTGGAGACAGACTTGTCATTAACTGAAAGACTAAGGCCAAGAGTAGAATAGCCAGGAATAAAATTCTGAAGGCCAGTGCTCATCATGGGCTATACAGTTTCTGAAGATGATAATTCATTGATATAAGCTTTTCCTTAGTTGATTTGAAAGCATAGATATAACTGTACTGATTTATGTTTGAATTTTGAATATTACCGAAAGGAAAGATTATGTTCATAGATTGACTGTATAAGCTTTCCGTTTATATTACCGGTAATATACTTTTTATTGTTGCATTACTTTTTTGTATTTTTGCATTATTTTTTTACTGCATTGGATTCAAGCAAAGAAATCGCACTCAGTTTTTTTCATCGGTCAGAAAGAGAACCCCAAATGAAGTTTCTGGGAGGGGGGTTGTTTTCAGTTTATTTCTCAGTACATCCACGGTTTTTTTTTTTTTTGCTTTAAACAATCCAATCCAGTTCAATCAAGAGAAAGAAATTGTTACATTTGTCATAATTAAGAACTCGACAGTAAAAAAAAATATTACACAAAATTGTTGTACGTAATACGAAAGCTAACACATTAATGCGTATAAATAACCCAAAAGAGGGACATGTACAGTCGGTCACAAAACTATTTGAACACCGGTACCCTATCAGAAAATTACAAGATGGCCTTACCTTTGGAACGATCTTTCTGAAACCATTTTTTAGTCCAAGATTGGTTATTTTTTAATTTATTTTTTTACTAGCCGCTGCGCGGCTAGCCTTCGTCTGGCTTTTAAGTGTACCGGAAAAATGCCTAAAGAGAACAAACACCAAACATTAAATTTGAAAACTGCATTAAATTTGAAGCTGCAGAACAATTTTATCGAAAAAGAAACAAACAACAACGGAAAAAAAAGTTCAGTTAAAAAGACATTACATATAAAAAGCATGCAATAAAATAAACAATATCCCTTAATACAAATATTAATTATCCTAATAAATAAATTAACCAACTTCCTGCTGCCTTCTCTAGACAAACGTCCAGTATCCAAGAGAAACATTAAATTTAAAAACTGCACAGAATTATCGCCCTCATTTTTCCGGGTGGCAATAGTGCTGATATGAGCAACAATGGCTGCGTGCCATTGTTGTCATATAATGAGAGAAAAAAATCTATTTGATACTATTTCATAAAAAAAAACTCATTCGAATTTTGAAAAATCGATGTGCACTGACTCTTGTCTAGATGCATCCTGTGTACCAGATTTCATAGGCCTAGGTCTATTAGTTTACGCGCAGTACGAACGAAAGACACCTACACATACAGAAAGACTCGTCCTTTTAAATATAGATATATAAATTAATTAAAAAATTTACCTTTGCAAAAAGAAACAATCTTTCAATTTCTTAAACTGTTCAATAGAGTGAAATCTTGCCTTGCTATAGCCCATTATGTTTTAAAGTGACGCGATTTCGTGAGAAAACATAAAATTAAAAAAAAAAAAAATCTACTTCGAATTTCGAAAAACTCGCTTCGAGGTGCACTGGCTCATGCAAAAAAATCATGCAAAACTTTCCAATATCTTACAAACAGTGAATTAACCAAAAAATAACATGAAAGAAACTCAAAAAACAAAACATTTCGCGCAGAATTTTACTCTGCAGGACAACTTTATCAAAAAGAAATCAATAAAAATGCATTTTATATATAAAAAATGATAATGAAATATGGAGTATCCCTTAATACAAATATTACTTATCCTAAAAAATAAATTAACCAACTTCCTTTTGCAAAATTTTAAGAACTCAAATGGTATAAACAGATTAAGAACTTAAGCAGATTAAAAAATATCATGCAAAAC
>KK114556.1:1009979-1023054 GCA_000611955.2 Stegodyphus mimosarum
AAAAATACAAAATATTATTATTTTTTCAAAATTCTTTTTTTAAAAGGAGTCGAAAGGATTAAAGTTCAACGTGTTCAAAAATCAAAGCAAACTAAACAGCACATTTTTTAAAATAAGTTTTTTTAAAAAAATTCGCTGAAAAGGTGTTAAGCTCCCCTTCCTAAATAAATTCGTATTTAATCGATTTATTGAAATACGAAAGTTCGTAAAATAGCTAAGTGTCTACGCTTCACGACGATGTAAAAATGAAATTTATAGAGTAAAATCCCGCTTTCCTGTAGCGCATTATGTCTCAAAATGAGGCGATTTGGTCACAAAACATAAAATAAAAAAAATTCGAATCCGAATTTCGAAAAAATCGCTTCGAGGTGCACTGGCTCTTGTGTAAATACACCTATTTACCAAATTTCGTGACCTTGGGTCTATTAGCTTACTCGCAAAACACACACACACACACGCACGCACGCACGCACGCACGCGCACACGCACGCACACACACACACACACACACACACACACACACACAGACACACACAGACTCTTTATTTTATTATACGTGGAGATTATTACATTAGGGAAAAAACAGGTTATTGAATAAATACAGGATTTATTATTTTTATTATTACAATACTCTTAAGATAGTTCGGATATAATTTCAGATACAGAATTCCACAACATTTCTAACTCATTTGAAGTTAAGTGATCTAAACAATCTTTTACTAATAAATCGTCCATTACACTTTCCAAGTCCATAAAATCCTCCTCCACTGAGGCGAGAAAAATATATTTCCATCGGAAACTCATTCTTAAATCTGTATATCTCCGTCCCATTTGAATGGGTCGTCTTAGAACTTAATCCACCAGGTCCCAAGAGAAGGGTTTGCAATCTTTAGTCTTTTGACTGCCCACCAAATTCCTTTCCATATTCTGAGTGAGTAATTCCGACGATTTCTCAACATGCTTAAAGTAAACTTTGTTAGCTGGTAAATAAGGAATAAATTTGGTACAATGAGTAGCCAGAAAGACTTTTAGATTTCCAATTTCAGAGAGCGTCTTCCAATCACCAGCACTCGAAATAGCCTGGGTCGGGAAAACATCTGTCAGGGACATGACTACGCTTCTAATGGAGCTCCTTCTCAGCTTTTATAGTCGGGCCGTTTAAAAAAACAAAAAAAAAATCACTTTTTTTGTCTCTCTGTAAGGTTTTAGTTAAACTAACCAAGTTTTATTTTAATTTAAATCTTTCTATCTCTTCTCTGTTTCAACTTACCGTCAGAAGAAGCGCGCATTTTCAGCTTATGCTAATTTGAAGTACAGCCAAGTACTATTTAAACCAGAGGTAGAAACCTCTTAGTGTGAGAGAGCTTTTAGTCTCGGATCACGGTCATTCTGTTCGACGTTCGCCTGACCAGCTAGCAGCTAAAATTATAAGCCATAGTGCTTACTACGTGATTGCATATTGAAATAAATTGAAGTGCGCTAGTATCAGTATTTCTTGCTACGCACCATTTAGTTAGAGGCCAAACTCCGCGATTTGCTCTGTGAGCAAAGTTTAATTAAATTTCTATTTTAGTTTAGATATTTATTTAGATATTTGTTAAGTTAGGCCCAAGTGTGGTCTTTTACTTTCTGTATCTCTCCCGAGTTGGGAAGTGTGTAAATAATAGTGATTTAATAAAAGAGGATTTTAAATCCCTTTCAAGTGCAGTTATTCTCCAGCACAGTATCTACACCAGAACAAAGCGTATTTTTCAGCTCCCTGTTCCAGTTCAGGACTTGAGGATAAGGACCCTAGTAAATACTTCAAAATGTTCGCTAAACACATGCACAGAACACTCAGGCCTGACAGTGGCGCCCGAACAAAAAGAAGAGGAAGGCCTCAAAGACAAGAAGACGAACCTGAGATACCTGCTGTACCTGTCCAGAATCCTGAGATAGCACCTCCTGGCCTAGAAGGATTTGGCTACATCGTACAAACTATGAGAGCAGCCATGAAGCCAGCGGCAAGTTTTGACGGCAAGACAGCCGTAATTAATTTCCTGGAAAAGCTAGACTCCCACTTCATGCTATATCCAGTTCACGAATTTCAGAAAGTCGCTCTTGCTACCAGCGCTTTGAAGGGCCAAGCGCTAAGTTGGTTCAAGTGCATCGGAAAGAATCTCTTGGGGGAACCAGGAAGCCCCACATATACGTATGAAAATTTCAAGAATTCCTTGATGAAAGAATTTCCCGTGGTGCGAGACCGAGCCAGACTGGAAGCTGAACTTTTTAGTCGATATCAAGAAAAAATAGAAGATTTGTCTAATTTTATTTTGAGAAAAATTCAAGTTTTCAAGCTTTTGTATGGAAGTCGCCCGGATCCTGAAGTTATCCAAATTATACTTCCTAGGCTACTGCCCCAAGTTCAAGATTTTATCGAGCTGAGAAACCCAACGATGTTGGACAGATTATTTGAGCTCGCAGTACAATTTGAAAGCCGAAGAACAGCCGACAACGAGCGACAACGCCAATGTGAGCGAAGAAGTCAGTTGAGTTCGCCAAGACCCCAGCAGAAGCAAAATCAAAGTTACGGAATAAGGCAAAGCAATGGCCGAAGAAAGATGTGTCTCCTAAATCGAGCGGCGAACGAGGGGAATTCAATAGAAGAACAAGCAAAGATTCCGAGGGCAACCAGAATAAGAAGAATTTAAACTAAGATGGATTTCTTCGAGGAAGGTGAAGAAGTCCGAAGCAGCGCAAAACCCTTCCAAAATCAATTTAAACAACGTGGTAGTGAAGAATTTGAGTTTACCGAAGATTGAATTTCTAATTAACAACATACGGGCGACGGCCCTCTTGGATACAGGAGCCCAAAGCAGCTTTATATCGGAGAGATTTTTCAAGAAACACTTTCGCCGTTACAGAATTTTTAGTGCAAGAGACACGGATGTCATAGCGGCCCAAGGGGAGAAGTGTAGCTGTTTAGGAAAAGTACCGTTGTTCGTGCGTATCAACAACGAACAGGTAAAACTCTTATTTTATATTGTGCGAAACCTGCAAACATGTATTATTATATGTGTGGACCTTTTTAGTTTGGCAGAAGCAAAAATTGATTTCAAAGGGGGAGAGTTGACGTTAAATATGAAAGCAATAGAAATCAAGAATGTTAGCCCCGCAGCTGGACTTGCAACATTTACCAGCAGAGGAAAAGGAAAAAATCCAGGAACTGGTAAGTGAATTTTCGAATTTATTTAGTGATGTACCGGGTTTCACACAGGTCGTAAATCACACTATAGAAACGGGGGATGCTCAGCCAGTTAGGCAAAAGCCATATAGATATGATAAAATCAAAGAAGAAATAATTGAATATCATATTAAAGAGATGTTAAAGAATAAAATCGTCACACCAATTTCTAGCAGTTATGCTAGCCCCGTTGTCCTGTGTAGGAAAAATAATGATTATCCGATTACGCACCCGAAGCGGTGGCGTTTTGCTATAGATTATCGCAAGTTAAATTCAGTTACAAAATATCCTGTATATCCGTTGCCGATAATTGAAGAAATAATTCGAAATATTTCGTCTACAAAATACATGACTACGTTAGATCTTACGAGTGGCTATTTTCAGATTGGGGTAATACCCGAAGACGTACACAAAACCGCGTTCATAACTAAGTCTGGCACGTACGCATTTCTTAGAATGCCTTTTGGTTTATCCGGCGCGCCGGCAACGTTCCAAAGATGTATGGACATCGTCTTAAGACCGGTCCTTGGTAAAAGCACTTTCATATATTTAGACGATATTATAATTACGAGTAGTAATCTAGAACAACACTTACAAGATTTAAGAAAAGTGTTTTCATTGTTAAATGAAGCTGGTTTAAAGATAAATGCGTCCAAATGTAAATTTGCCGCAAAAGAGTTACGTTATTTAGGATTTAAAATTTCCCAAAAGGGAATCGAAACACATCAATCAAAAATAATACCTATTAAAAATTATCCTGTTCCTAAAACAGCGAAGAAATTATCGTCGTTTCTTGGGATGTGTTCATACTATCGGTCCTTCATTAAAGACTTTGCAAAAATAGCTGAGCCGCTGCTAAAGTCGAAAAGAAAGAAAGTTAGGTTTTCGTGGTCAGCAGAAGCCAACTTGGCGTTTCAAAAACTGAAAGACGCATTGACTCAAGCTCCCGTCTTAAAATTTGCAGAAAGGGATAAAGGATTATTGATTTCAGCAGACGCTTCAGATTTCATGATTGGCGCGGTGCTTTCCCAAAATGGTCAACCCGTCGCCTTTTTCAGTCGAACATTAAATGCAACCCAGAGAAACTATTCCGCAACGGAAAGAGAAACTCTCGCAGTGTTATCATCAGTACAGAAATTTCGAGTGTTCTTTGGAAGTTCTCCAGTAACTGTATATACCACCACGCGGCGGTCACTAGACTCTATTCTGGAAAAAATTTATCAACCGGATTAATAAGGTGAGCTCTCTAATTACAGGAATATAACCTAATAATTAAACATACGCCGGGAAAAGAAAATGTTGTGGCAGATGCTTTAAGCAGAATTAACTTAGATGAAAATGGAAGTATAATTAAGATAGCCATGCTGACATACAAAGTATTAGATTCTCGTGAAACAGTAATAGCCGAACTCAAAAAAGATCCGGAGTTCAAAAATATATATAATTATTTGTCCGACCCTGAGAATTTCAGTCATCCGGATATTGTGCCAATAAGAAATAGGGCAGCAAATTACGAAATAATTGACGGACTGTTATTCTATACGAAAACGACAAATGAGAACCATGAATATAGACCGGTTATCCCAGCTAGCATTAGATTGAATGTATTAGAGGAGTTGCACGATTGTGCCATTTCCGCTCATTTAGGTATAAGAAAAACTGTCCAAAGAGTTCGCGAGGCAGTTTTCTTTCCAGAACTGCAAAAGTTTACTAGGGCGTATGTCCAGTCGTGCCCAACATGTCAATTAAATAATTATGTTAATTTCCGCCCGGCCGGGTTCCTAAATAGTATTAAATCAGAATTCCCAAATCAAATAATAGGCATCGATTTACTTGGACCTTACCCTCGAAGTAAAGTTAACAAAAGCCGATATCTTTTAGTTATAGTGGATCATTTTAGCAAATGGTTAGAGTTGATTCCGTTAAAACGCGCGTCTGCAAAAATTGTAGTAGATTCAATTCTAAATAAGTATATTTTAAAATACGGGGCGCCCCTAAAAGTTATTTCCGATAATGGTCCCCAGTTTGTTAGTAATATTTTTGAGGAAATGTGTGCAAAACTGGGCATACGTCATCTAAAGATGGTCCCGTATCGTCCGCAGTCAAACATAGCGGAACGGGTTAATAGAAATGTAGTGAAAATAATTCGAAGTTATGTGAAAAACTATCACTCTACCTGGGATAGCCATATAAATGAATTTGCATTTGCCCTTAGGACCGCCAAACACGATACTACACAAAAAACACCCGCTGAACTGTTTCTTGGAAGAAAAATTTTGACACCCTTAGATAAACTTTTCTTTGTCCAGGAAAGGGCAGAAGAATTTAAAATAAATGATATACAAAAGTTGATACGGGAAGCGACGGGAAATATAGAAATGGCCCAGAGAAAACAAAAATTGTATTATGACGAAAAGAGAAGAGGGGTCAAGTACAATGTGGGAGATGAAGTTCTGAAAATAAAACATAACTTGTCAAATGCCCCAGAAGAAAAGGTGGGGAAATTCTTTCCGCGTTTTGAAGGCCCTTTCATAATTGAAAAAGTCGCACAAGCAGTGGTTATATTAAAAAGAAATGATGGACAAACAATCACGGTAAATGTGGATCAGATAAAGCCATTTAATAATAGAAACAGAATGGCAATATTTAAAGATTTTTTTCAGGATCCGAGCTAACGTAGTCGCACGGAAGATTTACCTCAGCGAAAACAACAGGAACCAGCTACAACGGCATCGAAAAGTCAGAAAAAGAAAGCTCTCCCTCAACAAAGTAGAAGTAAGAACCAAAAATGTGGATTCAAAAGAAAGTCTCACGATGCAGGTGAGCAGACATACGAACGGACCTACGAGCAAACCAAGAGACGAAAGCAGAATGGGCAAGGAAAGCCCAATGTATCCAAAAGAACTTGCGGAATCATCGGACAGGTGCCTGAGAAGCAAGCAGCCTCAATTGCAGCCTGAAAATCAACGTCCCGAATACAGCAGGAACCAGGATCAGCAACGAACAAGGGCCCAGGAGCGAAGAGCCCAGTCCACCAAACGTTTAGCAGAGCAACCTCCTCCTCAGCGCAAATACGCTAGGATACAACGACGGAATTGTAAAAGGAAAAGAGATGAGCAAGCTTCCAAGGACCAAAAACCAAAGTCAAGGAGACTGGCCCAAGCTGCAACTTATTCTTCCAAGGATTGGGCCAAGAAAAGAATGGATGACTACAACAAGATAAGTAGCATTTCTTATTCAAAAGTTTAGTTAATTTTCGAGTGTACTGCAAGTTGCAGGGTCGATTTTACCTCAAGCGAGGTTGAGTTTTACGCCAAGTGGGCGATAAGTTCTCATCTTGAAAAAGAAATGTTTTTGTTTAAAAAATTGTAATTCGGCAAAGACTTAAAATTACTTAATGTTTGTAAAGTAGATTCTTAATCATTGTAAATAGATTAATTTTGTAAAAGCAATGAATTGCTGAAAAGAATAATGTTAACTAAATGATTTTGTATGACGCTTTGTCGAAAGACTTGTAAAATGTCTAGAATGAAAAATCGGAAAATTGAAGAACACGATTTAGTCTATGGACTATTATTTCAGTGTAATGGAATATTTCAGGAAAGTACCTTGAGAAAGGAATAGGAAGCACTTGCTGTAAGCTTAGAAATTTAACCTACAATTGTATTTCATGACAGCTATGAAATTGTTAAAGCGTTATAAAATGTAACAAATAATATTATGCTAGCAATGCACGTTAAGTGCAATATCAATGTGAATTATATGTGCAAACTGCGAATTGTATGCATGAAAAGTTAAAGTTTGAGTAATTTTAGAATGCAAGTGTTAAATAGGCTCTCCACCAAATACACTTAAAGTGTTAGACATAAAGCTAGTGAGAACCTCAGGTTTAGCTGGTTATAGGGCGTCTTTTGAGGCCTCGTATGTCAAGTTCTAACTAATGTTAGTCGATCGTAGGTGGAAGATTTGAACACCCCCGAACACAGAAAACCCGCAATGGCGGTTTGCTTTGCATCCAACACCGCTGAGAGAGCATTGGGGGAAGAATTTAATTGTGCTTGAATGATAATGTGTGTGTGCGAATTTAGACGGGTAAGAATAAGGAATTGTACCTAGAAATTACTGTTATTATGTTGTACTAAAATTCCTTTCCTTCCAGATTTTGCTGGAAGGAGTAAGACGTAGATGAAAGAAAAATGTTGAAGACTGTTGTTCAAGAAAATTTCTTCTGTAAAAAGTTTTCACAAACAGATATTGCCTTGTAAGAGTTGGCTTAAGTTAGAAGAGTGAAATTTTGACTATTTGTTTAGAATTGCGAGTTTCAACATGTTTCAAAACAATCTACTACAAGTTTTCTCACCGTTTGGACCACAGTAGTTTAACTACGCAATTCTGGCGGGAAGTATGTAATGTTTTAGTTAAACTAACCAAGTTTTATTTTAATTTAAATCTTTCTATCTCTTCTCTGTTTCAACTTCCCGTCAGAAGAAGCGCGCGTTTTCAGCTTATGCTAATTTGAAGTACAGCCAAGTACTATTTAAACCAGAGGTAGAAACCTCTTAGTGTGAGAGAGCTTTTAGTCTCGGATCACGGTCATTCTGTTCGACGTTCGCCTGACCAGCTAGCAGCTAAAATTATAAGCCATAGTGCTTACTACGTGATTGCATATTGAAATAAATTGAAGTGCGCTAGTATCAGTATTTCTTGCTACGCACCATTTAGTTAGAGGCCAAACTCCGCGATTTGCTCTGTGAGCAAAGTTTAATTAAATTTCTATTTTAGTTTAGATATTTATTTAGAATTATTTGATTTGTTAAGTTAGGCCCAAGTGTGGTCTTTTACTTTCTGTATCTCTCCCGAGTTGGGAAGTGTGTAAATAATAGTGATTTAATAAAAGAGGATTTTAAATCCCTTTCAAGTGCAGTTATTCTCCAGCACAGTATCTACACCAGAACAAAGCGTATTTTTCAGCTCCCTGTTCCAGTTCAGGACTTGAGGATAAGGACCCTAGTAAGTACTTCACAATGTTCGCTAAACACATGCACAGAACACTCAGTTCTGACATCTCTACGTATATATAAACAACGAACCAAGAGCCACTTTTAGATATAGAGATCACCACGTGTATTCCTTTCAGATATAAAAATGATCGGATTTCGTTCTTTATCATCCAAGGAGTTGTTTATTTGAAAGCCTCGGATGTTTCGAAAAGTGTGGGCTATAATTTAGTGGGTTCCACGATGTTGCAGCAATAACTGAAAGGTGAAAATGTTTTAACGGCTCCTGAAAATTCTATCTTGGATGAACGACTTTTGTTAATGAAACGAGCTAAATATCAATCCACAACCGTTTTTCTAACCCTTTCGCAAATTAATAGTATAATGGATCATCTTAAGAAGAAAAAGAATATTGAATTTAGCGATTGGTTGCACAAAATCCTGCACGAATCCCTTATCAAGACCGATGATTATTATAATCTCAACAATGATCACCTTAACTCTTCCATAAATTTTGAAAAAAATGTTGAACAAGAAAAGATTAAATGGTTGAAAAACTGTACCATATTTAGGAAAATTTCTCAGATTACATATTAAAAAAAACTTTTTGTTAATTTTATAATGTCTTTAGACATTATAAAATTAACTTTTCCTTTTTTGATTTTCTTTGCCGAGAAAGGAATCCAATTTTAAGAATTGGAAATATGCCAAGAAAGGAATCCAATTTTAAAAATTGCAAATATGCCAAGAAAGGAATCCAATTTTAAGAATTGGCCAAAAAGGAATCCAAAAAGTGAAAATGTCAAAGACATTATAAAAATTAACAAAACGTTTTTTTTTTCTCTAAAAGAATTTTATTTCTTTCCAGATTCCTACTTTTGTGCCTTTAAATAATAATGATACCAAACCACTTTTTGTAAAGCCCAATGAGAAAATCCATTTGTATGGTTGGGATAAACAACACGCTCATTGTACTTTAAAATTTCTTGTCCCAAGATGCAAGAAATAGATCTCTGCAACCATTTTTCTAAAAACCGCTGTTTCGTTTCTTCTCGCACTCAAATAACCGAAAAGGGTTCTGTCAACATGTGTAACACCTATGGGAAATAGCTGTACGGAATTTCTTCTTCGTACCAAGATAAGCCGTGATAATAATCACTTGCCCAAACAGCCGTCCGTCTTTCTTTTTCAGTAAGCATCTTCCAAGGAAAAGGAGGTTTAAAAACAAATACCCCTCGGGAAGTACCATCGGAAGTGATGTAGGCTAACTCTTTCACAATAAAGGATTCTTGAGAATCATAAAAACCTTCAAAGTCGAGTTCCATGTTCTCTTTCTCTTTAGACCCCCTTTCAGAAAAATTTTTCTAGAACCCTAATCTTCATGAATGAATCCAAGATTGGACCCAAGAAGTCATCGAAAAAAACTGGTTTGAGTAAAGGAAAAAGCACATTGGATAAGACAGTCTTCTTTTCCAATGTGCTTTTTCCTTCACCCAACCCAGTTTTTTTTCGCCTCCTTCATGAGGAGGAAAAGGTTCTGTCAAGTTTCCCCAAACCCTTTATATAGACCTTATTATTATTTTTCTCCAAGATGAGCTTTATTTAAAACCAAGAAAAAATCAGTCTGGAAGGAAAAGAGTGAAAAAAAAACAGTCTTCTTTTCCCCATGCACCCGTTTCCCTCCAGGCCGATTTTTTTTCCTTTCTTTCCACTTCTTAGGTCCATCCTGAATCTCTAAAGATGTGATACATAGACAATTTCGCCATATCTTTGATAAAGATAATTTTGTTTAGAGGAGCTGATTTTCAATACAGGCAGTCCACCCATATTTTGACCGTCCTCTTCTAATGGTGAATGTAATCTCCAATGTGCATTGAAGGACAATATGATAAGCCCTTGTTCCTAAGTTCTGCATAGCATACAAGACTTGGGGTAGATCGAACCATATACTTCGATCGTCTGGTGAAAGATCTTTCCACATCAAGAGTTGGTGGGATTTTAGTAGATCGACCATATCTTTGTATAAACATAAACCATAATTTCTCGTGAACATGGCCAGAGACACGGCATTGAAGTAGATACGATTATTAGAAATGTAAACTCTAAATCCATGACCATCCCAAAAGGTTATGTAGTAACGCGTGGTGTATATAAGAGGAAAATGAAATGAAATGTCCTTTTATATCTATCGTTTTGAAAGCCATGTGATTATTTTTTCAACCTTTACAAGAACATAACATAAGACCAAGGCTATTTTTAAATAGTCCATCAAGATTAGCTTTCTAACCAAAGTCCTTTTAATTTTTTAAAAAATACGGTCTCAACGATGTAAAAATTTTTTAAAGGTGACATTCTGATGCGATAAAAATAATCGTCCCGTAAGTATAAAAGAGCGTGTTCCACGAGACCTTTCTTCAGAAGACTACTTGAATTGAGCTGGTAAGTCATTTTCCATTTTTATTAAGCTTTCAAAAAATTAGATTTCCTTAATTTCTTTTTCTTAAACCATTTTCTCTTTCTCCATCCTGATCCTATTTTGTGGGGTAAAATGGCTGATAATTTTATCGTGCTCGATTTAGAAGGATTCCAGTCCTACAACCACAAGAAGGGTGAATACACTTATATTCTGAAGGAACTCTGGTATGCGACAAAAGATCGTTTGAAGGGTGGGATCTTTGATGATCGAACCTCCTCAACCTTTCAATCAACTCAGTGCTAAAAATCAAAAGACCAACGCCTGGCTAACCCGAAATTGACACGGTCTTCGTTGGAATGAGGGCCACATTCCCTACAATCATCTAGCTTCCATTCTTAAATCTTTAACCCACAACCTCTCCCCCATTTACGTCGTAGGATGTGAGAAAGCAAAATGTTTGCCCAACTCCTAGAAGATAAGCCCATAGCGGAGATTTATGTGCCAGGTGGAATCATTTGGAGATATCGGGGGAAATGTGCTAAACACCAGCCAATGAAAAAAATCTTCCATTGTGCTGAAAACAAAGCGCGCAACTATCGATGGCACATTATGGAAGAAGATTTCCATATCCAAAAGATCCATCCAGACGGGTATATTGAAGAGGAAGATCCAGCAGAAACTTTTGACCGAGCCTACGATAAATTAGAAGTGGATCCTTCCCCAGAAAATTTTGACGCATTCATCAAGTTGTGGGACAATTTATCGTCCATAGAAAATCCAGACTCTTCAAAAGAAAACGGTAATTCTTCCAGTTCTTCAAAAGGAAATTGGGGTGAAATACTTGATAATCTACCCAATTATGAACCAGAAGCATGTTGGGCTGAGACCAGTGAGGATTCAGAAGGATGTTGGGCTGACGTAACAACTCCTACTGAACCTCCAAAGGCTACTGATACAAAGTGTTGGGAGGCCAGTGATCCAGAAGGATGTTGAGATGAACCAGAAGCATATCCAAAGGCCAGTGAGTGTTGGGATGAACCCCTAAAATATCTTCTATAACCTTCAGTGAGTGTTGGGATGAACCCCAAAAGGTTATCTCCAGCTTTAAGAATGGACTTGTGTTGTGATGATCCATCAAAACAGAATCTTGGGTATATTCAAATGTGTTGTGTAATTTTTATAAATGTATTTAATAATGTTTAATAAAAGAAATATAAATTGTAAAAAATGAATTTTTTAATTATCATCAGATTATTGTTGGAAATATTAAAACAGAATCAACAAAGTTTTAGTTGAGCATCAACATTTTATGATTTAGAACAATATGTGAAACACAACATTCAGAGATAAATCCATTTTTTAAAAACTGAAAAATATCATAGAGAGAATCTGAAAACATATTTAAAAAAAACTTTTTGTTAATTATAATGTCTTTGACATTATAAAAATTAACGTTTATTTCCAAGAATTTCATTCTTCCAAGAATAGAATAGTTCTAGAAGGGGGGAGGTTGGGTAAAGGACCTAAAAGTTGGTCCCAAAAAGTTATGTTAACTCCAGAAGAGTTTTATCGAAAACATCTCGCCCACCTATCTGAACACTTCGAGAAAAACAGATTCTTGAAAATTCTCTCTTTTTCACCCAAAAGAAGGTAAATTCGGTCCTTCGGGGTCGGTCATCCATTTTTGGGGGTTGACGAGAACCGACTATACAAAATATTTCTCCAAAATAGTTTCAAAGACAAAATATTTTTTAAAAGCCAAAATATTTCCAAGATTTTCAAGACTGACTGTTTATTCCTTTCGACTGGAAAAACTTTTATCAGATCTGAAACACATATTAAAAAACAATTGTCTAAAAATGATGTCTCATTTTTACACTTTTCCCATTCCTCAGAGATATTCGTACAATATCACAATATCTCAAACGTTAAACAGAACTCAATTCAAAACAGAGAAAGTTGATCTAATCTCACAGCGAATTCGCTACAATCAATAACAGCATTAAGTAAACAACAATTCGCTAAAAAACTTCAACTCAGCTGAGGTGTTTTAATTCGGCTTTTATAAGCTTTCTAATTATTCACTAGCATATTCAGGTGAAACCTATTCTCTCAGTTTTTCTGGATGGCAACAGCAATTACGAAATATTTATTTATCAAATATTAAATACACGCCCTCTTTTATTTTTACTTTTCCGACATAGCTTTATCGTCAAAAATCGTCTGCGTTGCACGGGAAAATAAAGCAATTTTAATTACAATTCTAAATAAAAGCTAAATAAATACGAAATCCGTAACAATATATATTACTCAATAAACGGAAGACAAAGCTCTGTTAAAAGATTACAAAAATAAAGTTTGGAAACTAATGGACGAAATACGCAATTGCTGCAAATATGTATATATATATATATATATATATATATATATATATGAGCA
>KK114556.1:1025600-1036296 GCA_000611955.2 Stegodyphus mimosarum
TTCCGATACTGCAAAAGGCTATATTGTCTCGTAAATTACGGTGTATAAAGATAGTGAAGAATAATTGTTATCAAATACAATATTTGAAACATAAAAGTTTTAGGCAAAATATTCCTGTAATTACAATGAAATTCGTTTAAAAATGTGCGAACAGCCTTTGTATTTTTATACACGCTGCCACTAAGAACGATTTTGCCAATGAAATCACTAGATCCCACTGCATCGCTTCAATCATGTGATTACATTTAAAAAAAAAGACTGCAAAAAATTCATGACAATTCAGAAATATGCTTTCGTTGAAATTTATTGAGTATTTTCGCATTTCTGAAACAAATAAATAAAGAAAAATTTGAAATTTCTCTTCCGTGATTGGAAAGCAAGTAAATGCACCGTTTAACTAATGTAACTGAAGGCACTCAAATCAATTTTTGCATAATAGTTTTTAATCAATTCTTGGATGACATGGCCTTTGACCTGAAAAATGTTTTATTAAACTGAAAAAATATTAAATTTGTTTAATATTTTAATTCTCCGAAAAGAAGAAATTCCTTGTTCAATTTGAATATGACGGAAAACTCGAAATACTTTTAAAATGTATGTTTTCCTGATTTTGGGTTTGTAATATTAGCATTTTAAATGTTGAATATCAACTTTGGCAAAGAAGTAAAGTAGTTTATCTGCAGTAGAACCTTTAGAGCCCAGATATAAAAAATGTTTCCTAATATTTACAAACTTTTGAAAACATTATTAACATTAACAATTACCACGTGTATAGGGTAAACATAATTTTCCACGTTAAAATATCACTAAAATTACTTGCATGATAAATTATGTAGAAAATTACTGTATTATTTACATTACAATAACACATATGAAAAGCGTTCAAATGGATCATATCTGTTGATAACTTGAGTGAAATTTAGATGTGAAATTGTTGTACTTTTTTTCTGTATAATGTAGTGTGAAAATCTGAAGAAACGATGCCGGAAACATAAGAATACAGGAGCAAGTCTATTTAACATTGAGTGAATGGCTGTCTCGCTAAATATCGAGACATCGGCAAACTGGTAACGGTTTTGGCACCAATGTTGTTGCTAAATTTGACGAGAAATTTCCAAAAGTCACCAAACTTAGAGAAACTGTCAACTGTCATGGGCATTGTAATTGAATAACCGTAATTGATGTTCTGTGTTACTGTAACCGTATTCGGCCCTTCTAGTAATTTTGAGAAGCAGAAAATATTAGAAATATCTCAGAGGCCAAGTGAAAACTATATAAGACTAGATAGAGCATTAGTTTCTGAGTAGTTGTTAGTGTTTAGTTCAGCATGAGTTTGGAGTACTGAGATATCTCCAGGTTAGCTTCACTTAGCAATTTGTATTGCATTTTGTCCAACGTTCTTAGTTCTTTCTTTAAAATGTAACTACTGATTGTACTCGGTGATACTCTGAACACCTGTACAAGTATTTCTGTAGAGTGTTCCAAAACTTTGAATTGCTTCTTTTGATAAAATAAATTTTATCAACCTCTCATCGAAGCTGCGCGCCTTTAATCGATTACAGATCCCACAGGCAAACAGCAATATATATGTATATATCGTGTGTATGTGTGTGTGTGATGATGTCGTTTTGGAGGGGGGGAAGATGAAACCTAAATCAATCTTGAGTCAATGCCGAGAAGGCTGTTGCTTATTATAACTGAAAAAAAAATCTCGCTTGTTGATTAAAACCTCATTTCTATTTTTTATAGGAACAATTATTCAGAAAAATACTTCTGGTTAAAACTGATATAACACTAAGGGTTCTAAATATTCTTCACAATTTCGATATATGTAATTTACTTTTTAGTCAAAATGAAGAATAAGGAGAAGCGAGAGACGTGGTTTATTAAGCAATATAAAGCTAGGTATAGCAATGCATACTCACTTCGGTTCTATTTATAGCCAGAAAGTCACTGTGCTATTCCTGAACAGCGACTGGGCTACAGATGTCGCAGCGCAGAGAGACTGTGGGGAAGGATTGATGTAATATGTGTTAAAGTATTACAACAAAGCTTATCTTCAAAGCAAAGATGCGTTCATTAAAATTTATGCCAGTTGATTGCAATTCATTTTAATAATTTTGTTTTACAAGGGGTGGTCAAATGAAAAGGTGCGAAACGCCGTAAAAATGTAACAGTTAAATATTTGTATATTCTGCCATGGGAGAACGTAGCGAGACATCTAGGGATGCGATTGGAGTCTCTGACTGGGATTGGAGCATGCGCGGGCGCCCGCATGGGCAGGAGAGAGCAGAGACTCTTACCAAAAGCGGCGTCCAAATGATGCGGCAGTCCGTATGAGGACAGGATGGCGTTCGCGTTGCAAAATTCGACGATTGAGGAGCAGCGAGGTGTTATCCGAATTCTGACAGCGGAAGGTGAGAAACCGGCAGCTATTCATCGCCGGATGGTGACAGTTTACGGGGAGAAATGTGTCTTTGACAAGTCTGTCAGAAAATGGAGTGCCCGTTTTCGGGCAGGCCGTGAGAGTGTGTGTGATGAGCCCAAGACCAAGCCAGGCAAACACTGTCATCACGAGCGATCTCATCGACAAGGTTGAAGGTTAAATCTCTCCACCATGCCGTCAGACTGCGGATGTAACGGGGTTGTCTGTGTTTTCTTTATTTCCAATAAGTCGCACAGTCCTTTGAACACAGCCGAAGTAAAGTTCCTGCCTTGGTCGGTATGAATCTGGAGGGGAGTTCCAAATCTAGATACCCAATTCTGCAACAGGACTTCAGCCGTAGTGACAGCCTCTTGGTCTGGAATTGGATATGCTTCAGGCCACTTCGTAAAATAATCCATGACAACTAGAATGTATCTGTTGCCATCTTTAGTCCATGGCAGAGGTCCCAGTATATCAAGGGCAATTCGCTCGAAAGGCGCTCCAACGTTGTATCGCTGCATTCTTCCGCGACAGCGTTCCTTCGGTCCTTTCTTGGCTGCGCAGGCATCGCAAGACCGGCACCATTTCTCAACGTCGTTTCTTGCGGAACTCCAAAAGAAGCGCTCTCGAACTTTGTTTAATGTCTTCATATAGCCGAAATGCCCTCCTGTTGGGCTGCTGTGTATTTCTTTCAGGACATCAGGTATTCGGTTTTGAGGAAGCAGCAGCTGCCATCTTTTATTAGTTCCATCGTCGCTTTCCCACAGTCGATATAAGACTCCATTTCGAAGGTGAAGTGAGTCCCAGAGAGCCCAGTACCTTTTAGTCATAGGACTGAAGATGGAAACGTCCTGCCACTTGGGTTTCGTAGCCGATGATTCCTTCAGCTCTATTATTGGCTTAATGTTAGGATCCGCCAACTGGTCTTCTCTAACTTTTTCATGACTCCACGGATCTGGCTCCGATGCTGTTGAAGATGTTACTTGTCGGATGCTAGGATTCGCCAAACCATACTTAGCTTGTGCTCTTGAACAATACCCGCAATGCGCAGGACAAGGCTTCCTAGATAAAGCATCCGCATTTCCATGGGAGGAGCCTTTACGATGTTTTATTTCAAAGTCATATTCCTGGAGTCTTTGAATCCATCTGGCTGTCTGTCCTTCAGGATTTTTGAAATTCAATAGCCAAGTTAGGGAAGCATGATCGGTGCGGAGCAAGAATTTTCTGCCATAGAGATAATGATGGAAATGCTCTATGGCTTTTACGATAGCGAGCAATTTTTTAAGTGACGCAATAATTCCTTTCCGGTTTTGACAAGCACTTACTCCAATGGGCTATCACTCGCTCTTCACCGTCAATCATCTGGAAAAGGACAGCTCCAACACTTTCGTTGCTTGTATCCGTATCAAGTATGAATTGTTTGTCGATCTGGGGATATGCGAGCACAGGAGTAGATGTTAATGCCGTCTTCAGCTGATTAAAAGATTTTTCGCATTCCTCAGTCCACACGAATTTCTGTTTATTTTCCGTTAATCTATGCAGAGGTCTTGCGATGTTGGAGAACCCCTTTACAAATCTTCTGTAATAAGTGCAGAGTCCCAGGAAGCTCCGAAGTTGATGAACATCCACAGGGCGTTCCCAGTCCTTGACTGCCAAAACTTTCTCTGGATCCGTACGGACACCTTCGGCGGAGATGATGTGACCCAGATAGGTGACTTCGCTGCGGAACAGCTTGCATTTAGAAGGACTTAGTTTGAGGTTGGCATCTTTCAATTTTTGGAACACCTTCCTGATGTTTTCTAGATGTTCCTCGAACGTACGGCCCACTATAATGATGTCGTCAAGGTAAACCAGACAGGACTCGTAAGATAGGCCACGAAGCACTGTTTCCATCAAGCGTTCAAATGTTGCAGGGGCGTTACAGAGTCCAAACGGCATAACTTTAAACTGCCACAGTCCTTGGCCAGTAGTGAACGCAGTTTTCTCTCTATCGTCCGGGTGAATTTCCACTTGCCAGTATCCGCTCTTAAGGTCCAGAGTGGAGAACCATTTGTGTCCTGATAGCGTGTCTAGTGTGTCGTCAATCCTCGGAAGAGGGTAGCTGTCTTTCTTAGTGATATTATTTAGCTTCCGGTAGTCGACACAAAATCTTGTCGAGCCGTCTTTCTTCCGGACGAGAACTATAGGAGATGCCCATGGACTTGTGGATGGCTCGATGATGTCACTTTCTTGCATCTCCTTTAGAAGATTTCCAACCTCTTCCTGCTTTGCGAATGGTAGGCGTCTGGGATGTTGCTTGATCGGTGAGTGATCACCCGTGTCAATTCGATGTTGTGTCAATTTCGTGCGGCCAACATCTCTGGATGTTCGAGAAAATAGATCTTCAAATTCACTAATTGTTTTCTCTGCTGCACATTTCTGTTCGGCGGTTAAGTTTGTTCTCTGCAGCAGTTCATCAATTAATTTCGCTGTTGACTCAGTGGGCATTGCAGGTGGGGCCTTGTAAACGCACGTAACCGGCGTGCAGGTTGCTAGCACTTTACCCTTCTGGATTGTTCTCGGACTATGGCTAACATTCGCCACTCTCACGGGGACGAAATTTTTGGAGAGGTCCACTAATGTAGAGGCGACTAATACATTTCTCGAGCTATTTTCGGGATATTCAATTATTCCAAACTTGAAGCTATTTCTGTTTTCTATGCAGCCGGATATTAGTAATTCTGTCATCGGAGGGATCGTGACGTCCGTTTTCGCTATTACTTGGTGAGCTGAAGGAATATCACTCTTCACTTCAAACACGGGTATATCCTCCCTCGCAGAGTGCATTTCGTTGCGTTTGAAGTCCAGTGTAAAGTCATATTTCCGCAAAAAGTCTAGTCCAAGTATTAATTCGTCCGCGATGTCAGCGACGAATGCCAAGTGCTGGTAAGTCTCATTTCCGAAGGTAATGGTGATGTTAATTTTACCTTCAATGGGGATCTTGTCACCTGTCACTGTCTGTAGAGTCACACAGGGCGGAGTCCAGCGCAAAGTCTCGTTTAGTTCCCGCGCTACGTCTGTTCTGACGATGGTTACGTTGGCTCCCGTATCGATGATCATCTTACAAGGGTGTTTATTCACGTATCCTTCGACGAACAATCCGTTATCTCCGCCGCTCATTGACGAGATCTGAAGAACTTTCAGAGGGGCTACATCTCTGCCTGGCAACCTCCGCCCCGTGAAATTGCCGCATTTTAGTTTCCCTGGTTTTGTTTCACGGGAGCTGCCTCCCGGTCTTGGCTCACGTGACAGTTCCTGCGCAGATGTCCTTCGAGTCCGCAATTCCAGCACTTCATTGCTTTCTTGTCGGTGTTTCTGTTATTTGGCTTATTTAACGCTTCCCGAATCTCTCTTAACATTTCTTGTTTAAATTTTCTGACATCAAAATTTTCATTTTCTACTTTAGCCGCTCTGATCGGATGGCGATCTTTTCGAGTTGCCTGCTGAGCCGACTCAAACTTCATCGCATAGATTAATGCAGATTTCAGGTCTTTGAGATCTGCCAACCTGAGAGCCTTCTGAATTTCCTGATCCTTGACTGCATCGACGAAATGCATAAGGGCCAGATTTTCACGGACATCGGGTGGACAGTCCGGATATGCATGGTGCGCCAGCCTTTCAATATCAGTTGCTAGTTCTTGGAGGCTTTCAGTCGTTTTCTGTTGGCGGGTTTTGAGTTGGAGACGGCTACAGTCCTTTACGCATTTTTCTCCGAATCTGAGTTCTAGTGCGTTCGAGAGGGCATCAAAACTGGAAATCTGGTCTTGTGGCAGAACTCCTAGGATATCTGCAGCATCGCCTCGGAGTGATGCAGCTAGCTGTGATGCCTTCATCTGGGAATCCCATCTGTTAGTGTCAGCCACGATGGCGAACTGGGTCTTGTACACATTCCACGACGATTTTCCGTCGTACGTACTGGGTTTGATTGCCGTGTGAGGAGAACCTGGGAGAATCTTAAAATCTTCAATTTCTCTCTTCGGCTCAGTTCGTTTTTCTTTCAACATGTCTACCTCTTCCCGAAACTTCCTAAATTTTTCTTCGAATCTTTCTTCCATATCGGCTATTTTAGTTGCAGCTTCCTCCTTCAGTTCCTCTTTCATATCTTGTAATTTGGTTTTGGTTTCCTCTCTAAGCTCCATGATGTCGCTTCTAACATTGTTTTGCTCCATTTCCATCTGTCGCAGTTGCTCTTGAAGCTTTTCTTGTCCGGCTTTTATTTCTTGTTTCATCTCTTCTTGTCCGGCTTTCATTTCTTGTTTCATCTGTTCTTGTCCGGCTTTCATTTCTTGTTTCATCTTTTCTTGTCCAGCTTTCAGAGCTGCTAACATGTCCATCAAAACTTTCATTTCCTCCGCCATTGCTTTCTCCTGTAGACGGGTTACTGGCATTCACTCTCAAATCCCACTTCTGACACCAGTTGTTGCGTTTTACGGGTTCGTGGATTTGAGAGTATTCGATGAAAACAAGATGCAGAACAATAAAAAGCACAATTTATTTACAAGAATCACTATTTACAGCACAGTTCCAAAGTTACCTTTAAAAGCGTCGAAAATCTACAATAAATACGCTGAAACAATCAGCAACACAGCTTCAGGCTATAACTGTAAAGGTAGCTTCACGGCAACACTAAGCTTATAATAAACACAGTGGAACAATCACCAATACACTGTCAAGTTATACTGTAAAGGTAGCTTCACGGCAAAGCACTATCTCGATCGCTTTCCGTTCACAAAACTCTCGCGTTGCTTAGCACTCGCAGTAAGCAGCTATTCTCACAATTAATCACACTCTTCTCGCAATTAATCACACTCTCGCAACTAACTGCTCTCAGAAACGCAAGGGTTTATATAGCTTTTCTTTAAGTTCCACACGTTTCGAGAAATATCTCGACAGGAAGTTATTCTAGAAGCTTCCCGATTAGACCATGGGATATCGCCAATTTGATCGCCAAATGAGCGATAAAGTCGCCAATCTGGCAACCCTACCATACATTATTTTATGTCAACCCTAGTGCTATGCCGGAAAGCTTACATACAGGAGCAACCGCCGAATTTTTCGGAACAATAGGTATTTTGACACAAACTCGGACTTTTTCTGAAATGGCATGCTAATATATTTCCCTATTTCGATTCTACGACTCAAATTATGTCTAAATATTGAATTTTGTAAAATTTGGTGCCAAATTAACGGAGGAATTCAAAAATTCATCTTGGCGTATTTTTTTCAGTTTTCGCCAAGAATAATTTACTTTTCATACTTTCATATAACTTTAACAAAGTGCTTAAACCACACTTGTGTTATTACCTCTTTTAAGAAATATGCCAAATTTCAAAGCGCGCAAGTATATAAATTCACGTATATCTTAGGAAATTTTGAATAAAAAACTCTAATTTTTTGCAGGTATGCTTAGAAATACATCTAATTTAAGATGATGTAAAACATTTTACAGGTTATAATTCAAAATTCTTTTCGAAACGTTTATGAAAATTATTTAAAAATAAAAAAATTTAAAAGTAAATCATAAAAAATTGGCAAATTTTATTTGAAATGAGCCTAAATTTCCAAATGTGAAAGAAAGAATGAAGTAAGTTTAATAAAAAAAGAGATATTAATAAATATACATCAAGTTCAATTAACTTTTTTTTTGGCGCAGTGTACATATGATTTTAAACATGAAATCATACTATTAGTGTAGAAAATACTGACAGTGCTATTATATCCATAATATTCTCCCTTAATCGCACATTCAAAAAACTAGATTAACTTTAAACCATACAAAGTAAGCGTTCATGTTCAGCTTATGCTTAGGTAAAGATTTATTTAACATGTCAGCAATTTGTGCACTTGAAAATATGAACTAATTTCGATATTATGTGCTTTTACGCATTCACCAATAAATGAGTTTAATATCTAGGTGTTTCAACTTACCTGAATCATTTTCGTTAAGTATGCTGTTGATACCTTATTTTATTACCCTCAAACATTGTGATACTGTTAATATCAATGATTTCACTGACAATTAATTTCAGCATAATAAATCTCGAATACCTTTTGCTGGGCAATAATCTCAGCTTCCTTTGAGGATAAAGCTGCCCAATTTTGTTTTTTACTACACCATATTAAAGGCAATCACTTACATGATAACAGAGACAGAAATTGGTTTTCTATCATAAGGGTTTCTTCCGCAATCCACATCTATGTGCATATTTAAATGAGACATCATACACTTTGAATATATTAATTTTACTTTAGCTGTTCCTTTAAGAAAGAGAAGAATTCGCTTAAGAGCACACCATGCTTGTTCAACAGGATTTTCTAGCTACTCGCTTAAACAATTCACTGCATATAAAATACATGGTATAGTCATATAAGCAAAATATAATAATGAACCAACTAGTTTTCGACAAGGGTTTTCACACTTAGAAGATTTTGTTGAAATCAGCTGCCATGGTACACTTTGCAGTTCAATATACTGAATATTTTCAACAACCACAAGACTGTAGGATTCTTGATCGATTGACTGTAGGATTCGATGTAGGATTCTTGATCTAAAAATAATTTATTTTCTGTAAACTTCATTGCTAGAAAAGCATTCTTAGAAATTCAGAAACTGTTCCAAATTTGGTCATATTGAATTCTTTAGTTGACTCAATAGTTCCTGATTATTTGATTCAGCAATTAGTAAGTCGTCCACATAAAGAGCACTAATTACATTTGGCCACGCTTTTGGCGAGTAAAAATGCAAGGTTCAGTCTTTAATTTCTTGAAACCTAACTTTACTTTGAAACTGAGATATTTTTCATACCACTGTCGAGGTGACTGTTTAACTCATATAAACTCTTTTTAAATTTATACTTTCTGTTACTTTGATCTTCATAACGTTTTTGTTGATCCATGTAAATAACTTCTTTTAAATCATGATTTAAGAATGCATTTGTGACATATAAGACAAACGCATTCAAATTATGTTCCAGAATACCAGAATGAATCGCAATGCAGGCATACTAATGACAGGTGAGTAAGTATTATTACAGTCAGTATCTTTGCGTGAAAGCACGATCCACCAGTCAAGTTTTATATTTACTGTCTCGTTTTTGTCGTAAAATCTACTTACATGAAATTGACCTTTTTTTCAGGTGGTAATTCTACAAGAACCCAAATATCACATCTTTCCTACTCTGGACTTCTTCATTCATGGCCTTCTTACATAGTGTTTGCTCCTCTTCCAGTAATAGTGATGTACTATCTTCATCAACATTTTTTTATTCGCAATCAGGGCTTCGTACACTTCTGGCTCGAGATATCTAATTGACTCTCTTTCTTAACGGTTTTTCTTTTTCCATTTTCTCACTACATGGCATATCTACATCTTTTATATCTTTGGTAGCGCTCGATCTGTATTTTCCGTGTAATAATCTTAATTTTCAGTTTCAAAAACATTCAGATTATGGGAAACAAGCTATTAAACTTAACAAACTATTTTATCGTTCTTCAACTTCTCTTCCTTAAACTTGACATTTTTGAATACCAGAATGTGCTTTGTCCTGAATTCGTCAAACGATACACTATACTGAAATCTCAGACGAATATAATTTTCTTTAACTTAGCTTCTAATTTCTTCGATGACAGGCAACTATCACCATATATAGGCATCATAATCCAATACGCTAACATTTTTCAAATGAGGATCTTTACTATATTTTAAGCTGTAGGATGTACAGTTCTCTACAGAGCTGTTAGGAATCCTATTATGAAGATAAGCTGCGGTTAACACAGCAACTCTCTTACAGATACTTAGAAAGTTTCGATTAAAAAATCAAAGACCTTCCTTCCTCCAGCAGAGTCCGGTTAGCTCGTTCCGCAAGCATATTTCAGAAGTGCACATCTGTATCGCCACCGAGGGAGTGGCTTCTAGAAAGGACCAATGAGCTACTAGTGATATTTCTCTCATTTCATATGACCTTTGCCGCGCTTTCAACAGATGATTAACGCGCACTCAGCAGAAAGAAGTTGAAAATGTTTTGCCGTGGAATTTACCGTACAAAACAATTAAAGCATTTCTTACGAAAATTTTCAGTGCGAAGTTTAATAAAATATAAGCACAATTACATAGGTAACTAATAGTAATCTTAGAATCTATTTTTTTCAGTCTATATGAAAATGATACTCTATAATGATAGCCAACGCACCGTTTTATTCCAAGTGAACTTTTCTAATTTGCATTCCTGCACA
>KK114556.1:1042368-1055681 GCA_000611955.2 Stegodyphus mimosarum
GCAAAATTTGAGTTATGTTGTAGAATAAAACAACAGAATAACTGATTTACTTTCGTTTAATCTTTATGCTGGATTTTTCAGGAGCTACAATTCCATATTTATATTGTTTAAAAAATAGTGAAACATTTGAAGCAAATTAATGAGTTATTTGCATTTCTGTGTAATTAATGCGGTTTCATAAATATGACAAGCTTTATTTCTCCTTCCTTGTGTTCAAAAACGTATGTTGCTATAATTTGAAACTACTGTACGATGGATTTGAACATTATTCTTTCGGGGAAAAAACAAATATTTTCTTTTGGTTTCTTTTATTCCTCTTTGTTCATAATTGTTGTCTAGTTTTATTAGAAGTGAACTGAAGACGAAAGAATATGTATTGATCTTTAGAAATACACTCATGTCCATAAATTAAGGATAATGCAAAATCAGGCAAAGGAAGAGTTAGAAGCAAAACAAGTTTGACTTATTTGTAAAGCTTATTTATTAAACAAAAGTAAAGAGCAGAAAAAGATTCGATATGTTTGATATTATTAAAAAAATGAGTGATTTTTTTTCTCCCTGGAGCAAATTACAAAAAAAAAACCTATTTACAAAAAACCAATATTACATGGTTGGTATGATTGTTAATACATTGTATTCCTCCCAGACGATGCAATACAGTCCGTACAAAGCCTAGGCATGCTGAGTATCAAATTATCGATCTGATCTTGGGGGATATTACACCACTCAAAAAGCAATGCTCTCCGAAGCTCCGGTAGACATGTAAGAGAAGGTTGACGGGCTGCAACTCGTCGGCCAAGCATGTCCCACACGTGCTCTACTGGATTCAAGTCCGGTGAGAAAGCTGGCCAGTCCATACGGGTGATATCCTCCTATTGAAGGCATTTGCTTACGATGTTTGCACGGTGAGGACGGGCGTTGTCATCCATAAACACCAATTGTGCGCCCATGGCGCCCCGAAACAATCGTACATGTTGTTCCAGAATGACGTCCCGATAGATTCGGATTGTCATGGTTCCAATTTGAACATGCAGGTCAGTTCTGGAACCCAGAATAATTCCACCCCAAACGAGCATTCCTGTACCACCGTAACGGTGTCGTTCAATGATGTTTTCTTGGTGGTAACGGGTACCTGGAGCTGTCCATATGAATGTCCGGCGAGAATCAGACTGCAAGCTAAATCTGGACTCGTCGTAAAACATCACACAAGCCCACTGTTATTGTGTCCACCATGCATGCTCTCTACTCCAGGCTAACTGCAGGCGACAGTGAGTTGCAATAAGTGGAACGCATCTGACAGGTCTACGAGCATATAGACCAATCTGCCCTAAGCGTCTGTACAGGGTCTGCCTTGAAATTGTCGTACCTGTGGCTGAAGATAGCTGACGAGACAGGTCTGAAGCTGTGCTCCGCCTGTTTCTTTTGGCAGTAACTGCCAAATACCGGTCCTCATTCGGCGTTGTAACTCTGCGGTGACCTGTGCTGTAACGTCTACTCACATTACCATCATCTTGGAATCGTTGCCAAAGCCTGGAGATGACACTCTGGGCAATTCCAAGTTCGTCTGATGCTTCCAGTTGGGTACGCCCACATTCCAGACGGCCGATAATTCTACCACGTAAAAAATCATCCAAATGCGTCCTTTGTGTCATAACTATTCGGTTATTGCACTGAAATGTTTATAAAACGCCTGCGAACAATTTTACTTCTTTGCCTGTATTCCTTATATATCACTCTCTTACACTCTCGTCATTGTGACGTACCATCGGTGTCATCTGATTACTTCCTGAAATTTGCATATGATTCTTGAAGATGTGTGTAGTGATTTTACAGGTGATATATTTATTTTAGATTCGATTTCCGCGTGACTCCGAATTATCCTTAATTTATGGACATGAGTGTATGTATTGTTCCTTTCAATGAAGAATGATCACTCATTTTTAAAAATAAAAGGTTTTTCTTAAATTATAAGGTAGTGTTTTAGAAAAGTAAAGTAAGTGATACGGGACAGCGCACACAGCAGAGAAATTGTTATTCGAGAAAAAAATTATTTTAGAATAAGCTGTTAAGCTTTTTAGGGATTTGCATAAAAATTAATAACTTTATTTCCCAGCATAATTAAGATGAAGACCAATATACTGAGATAAAATCTAACGTAAAACAATTGAATTAATACATTAGATGTGAATTGGACTATAAGTTACACTTTTTTCCTAAAACTGAGACTTTCGAAAACTCCTATCTCTCGAATCTTCAGAAAGATTTTAAATTATAAATCTCGAATCTTAGATGTATTTTCGTCATAGGATTCTTTTAAACCCTAACCTAAAAATTCGTTAAACCTTTTAAATTACAACTTTGGAATTAATAGTTTTATTGTTGCTCAGTATCGAAGAATTCACTAAAAAAATTTGATGTGGACACCACATGACTTCCTTGTAGGGCCTATTAAATTATACACATTTTTGCTGCATTTCGTTTATATTTCCTTGAATTTCATTTGAGATATATTTCTAATTCAATTAATTCAGTTCTCACTTCGTAGCAAGGCAGAATACGTAGAAACTCAAAACATTTTCCTTAAAACTTGTAAAATATAGAAAAACCATAAAACCCCAAATACAGCTAAAACAGTTAAAAAAGAATCTTTACAATTACTATATCTATGGATTACTATATCTGAGTTGGAATTTCTACACAAAAAAAGGGCAATTCGTCCAGCGAGCAGGAAGACAGGTTTTTCGGTGCACAAAATTGAAATTTTACTTTTGCTTCTGCCCAGGAAAAAAAAGCTGAAGCTGGTGCAGAAACTGACTTAATTCATTATTCTACTAAGAGTTTCAAACGTAAACAAATGGCGGCCTCATTAGGCTTAGTACCACTTAAAAACTCTTAAATTGTTGATAACTCTACAACTGTCGCAAAAAAAAAAATCCTTAATCGGAACATAAGAACAACATAATTAAATGATCAAATTCGCTGAAACACCTTTGTATTTGGCGTACATTCACTAAAAACACTCAATCGATTTCGAGGGCAGCTACAGGTCCCTCCTCATCAGGAGAACAAAATATCTAGAAAGGGAAAGAAGTTCGAGTCGCATGGTGCTATCACCAGGGTGCCTGGGCCGAAGGCCCTACCCCTCATCGAATATCATTAGTAGGTTTCTAACAATATGTATACAAAAAATAGCTTACATTAAATTAATAATAGTTTTTTTATGATAAGCTTAAATGGAGCAGATGCTCACTAGAGTAAAAAATAAAAGAAGATATATACAATATTTACAAATTAAAGTCTCTACCTCAGCAGTGGTAATTATAATTAAATGTGCAGAAAGCCGAACGAGCTGGTGGTTCTGAAATAAAATACAGAATTAAGGAAGGAAAAGTGCGCACTTTTGGTGAGACAAAATAGAGGTATAAAGGTTACAAAAGACAATTGAATACAATAGTTCGTCTATAGAAACACAGGAGAGAGAGCAAGAAAGCGAAAGAAAGCTTGGTTACGGCTTTTTATACTCTCGGGTAGAACCACGCGCGAGGAGGCAACGCCATCTATCGACGAAAGTAATCATCAAGAATTACGTTAATAGAATTAACGTAACCGCCTTTTTCACCCCTTTTCTTGTACCCCTTTTTCACAATATGTTCACTGACAGGAACCGATTTTGTAAGTTACGCCTTAAGCGTATGAAATTTTTAAATCATCTGCAGTTTTTACTTAAATGCAAATACCAAAATATCATTCCCAAATTTATACATGTGAAATGTAGCCTAAAATCTTCCGTTCACATTCCGAAAATTTTGCATAAATTCAAATTGTCACTTCTTCGTCATATTATAAGGGACACGCGCAAACGTTTATCCAAAATTGAATTTGAATTATATTACCTCCATTTAAAAATTGCTAATTCAACTGTAAATTTTTCCTCATTTGATCATGCATCTTGGTCTAGAACCGATACCGTTTGTCAACGGCATAAAAATGTGCTTATTTCTAAATTCCTCAAACTCACATACCAATCGGTTAGTCCTACCCATCTAGTTGCCTCCTCGCGCGTGGTTCTACCCGAGAGTATAAAAAGCCGTTACTCAGCTTTCTTTCCCTTTCTAGATATTTTGCTCTCCTGATGAGGAGGGACCTGTAGCTGCCCTCGAAATCGATTGAGTGTTTTTAGTGAATGTACGCCAAATACAAGGTTGTTTCAGCGAATTTGATTGTCACATTGGCGTGTTTCTCTTCTATTGTAATAATTAAATGAGTTTTAAAACGAAAAATGCACAATTTAACAGCATATAAAAACTAAGTTCACCGAGACGGGTAACAGATTTATATTAGTTTGATGCGACTGATTACAACTAAAAAGAGAGGTAGGTAGCTACATAAAATTTCAACTTTCTCCGGCCATCCTTTTTGATTTATGCGAGATACATACATACATATGTACGAATGTACGTACAGATGTAACGAAAAAAGTCTCATTTGAATCCATTTTACAATACGTTTTGGAAAAAAAGTTCTTTATTCTGTCCGTAAGTACAAATGTCAAGCAAAGACATCGTTCAATTGGATTCGAGAGTAGTTCAAAGCAGATAGTTTCAATGAGATTCGATAACCGGAAAAATTTCGCGAAAATGTTAGTTCTTCAAATTTCTACGAAAATGCACAAATGTTGGATGTGAAGAACTTTTGTAGCATGTGTACACGACAGTTTGATTCTATGTACGGATTCATCCTATTCTGAGTGTTGACTATTGGACCAATAAAGATAGTCAGATGACTTATCGTCTTACCTTAAAGTTCTAAGTAAAATAACTCCAGTTCATCATGTTAAAATAAATCTTCATTTTTAATTGTCAGACTAATGGATAAATAGCCTGTGTATAAAAAATAAATGTACTGCGCTTGTGGGAACATCAGAAACAACAGTTCAAAGAAATTAAAATATTAAATTACAAGAAAACGTGAGCCAACAAGCTTTGATTCAGGCCCTCAAACTTTCACTAATAGTTGCGACTAGCAATCTAGTGATAAAATAAATAACATATACCGAGAGAAGTAATAGCGAGCCAGCTGCTGAAGATCTCTCGTCACAAATCTGTGCTTAATACATGAACTAATATGGTACTGGTGGCAGCCAACGCAAGAAATGAAAATAAAAGCAAAATAGTTAGAGAACCAGCAGATAAACATAAAACTCTCCACAGGCGATAACATAGCTTGCTCAATTGAGCCTACCGTCTCTCTCTCCTGAGAGCTGCTTTACTTGCCTAAGAACATCGTCTGTTTTCAAGTATCCCCAAGAAATAAAGGTTGTGCGACGAAAAAACATCTATATCGCGTTTTGTTAAAGAGCAGAAACAGAGAATTACGTATTTGTTCCTTACGAAATGGGTTTTCCATGAACCAAAGCACAAATTATATCTGTTCACTTTGCCACTTAAAAGAATCGCGGTTTCATCACGGAACCATAGATCTATGCACGGAACACGAATCTGCCCACTAAAACATTCACTTGCTGATCTACGCTAAGCTCCATCCATGTGACTTTTCGGCAGTTTGTTGCGCCCGTACTTTGTCAGATTTTTGACTTGAACAGCAAAAGGTTGTGCAATACAGGCTGTAATTTTGCTGATTTATCTGTTGGCCATAAATTTTTTGTTTGCCCATTCCTGGTCAAATGATGCATGTGTAAACGCAATTCATTGATTTTTTTTAAATATTTTATTTTTCTCCGAGTGGCAACGAGAGATTATTATGATGGAAGCTGAGTTGAACGATAACATGTTTATGAAGCGCGCATAGTAATCTTGTACAGGTACGACGTATTGAGTTGGAAGAACAAAAGTGGGTTTCTCAGCTGTTGAGTCTATTGTCTTATGAAATAACTCAACTAATTGTCCATGAACCAGAAGAAAAAGCTAACGACTATAAGCACGTTAAACAACTGTTATTGAAAAAATTTAAGTTAAGCTCTGAATGGTTTCGGCAAAAGTTCGTTGATCATATTAAAACGTTGCGTAATATGTGGAGAGGCTTCGCGACTGAATTAAAAAGTTATTTTGAAGAGTGGCTTGCTGGATTAAATGTAACAGATTTTGGCTCTTTAAAACAGCTTATTATTGCGGACCAATTAAAGAAAAGGGTCCCCGTTGCTATACGAGATCATTTCATTGATGGTTGGTCTAAATTCATTAATCCTGAAGATTTGGCTGAAAAACTAGATGAATATGAAAATATTCGGGCAGGGATGAAAGTACTTCAAGTAGAAAATAACACTTTTAGGCATAATCTTAAGCCTAAATTTGGTTCTAAATTTTATGAGGCATCCTATAATCAGTATTCAAGACCAAGAAATATTAACGATTCTATGCAGACAGATAGTAATTTCAAAGTGGGTTTTAAAAATAGTTTTGATAATAAATACAATTTGGGAGATAAATTTTATAAAACAGACGAAAGGAAAAGAGAGTATAATTCTGGTATCTGCAATGAAAAGGGTGAACCGAAATGCTTCAATTGCAATGGTTATGGACATATAGTGACGGATTGTCCTCGAACTAAAAAAGAAATTGTTTGCAGGAAATGTAATGAAAGAGGTCATACTTTTAAAAAGTGTACGTTTAAGAGTTCAGGCTTAACAAATGTTAAAAATAGATTATCCGTGAACCAGAACTCAGGTGTTTCACCAACTGTATATTTAAAATATGCTCGCATCAATAATGGAGAAGAAGTTACTGCAATCATAGATACGGGTTCCAGTTCGTGTTTATTGAAACAGTCTGTGGCTAGGAAACTGAATCTTATTTTAAAACCTCATGTGGAGGAACTGTTTGGCTTTGGAAACCAGAGTAAACCAGCCGCTAGAATACTGGGAAAAGTAACTTTTAATTTAGAGATTGATAATATGGAAGGAAAGGACATTGCAGTTCTAATTGTAGAAGATGAAACGCAACCATTGGATTTATTAGTTTGTCGAACATGGACTGATTTACCACATATTGCATACGCCAAGATAGGTAATACCTTGCACATACGCTACGCTAATGATTGTCCATTTTCACAGTTACAAAATGACATCAACATTCCGCGAATTAAACTGAAAGCTAGCCAAAAAATTGAAATCGAAAGTAATACGGTTAATTTCGTGAAAGCTAAAACAGATGAAATAAATAACGGTTATGTTTTAATAAGTGGATCAGTAGATGAGTTGGGGTCATTATTGGAAGTAATACATGGAAAAACAGCGATACCAGTCACTAACTACAGTGATCGAAAATTAATTTTGAAAGAGGATCAGTATATCGGTGGAGCAGAATTAGTTGAATCAAGTCCAGATCAGAAAACTGAAAATCAAATCAAAAGGCAATAATGATAATAAATGAAATTAGAAAGTTTAAGAGACCGATTACTTTAGAAGAAATTAAAGTTAATAACAATATTATGCCAGAGAGAAAACAGGAAGACTTAGATTTGATAAATGAGTATTTAAATTGTTTTGCATTAAATATGGAGGAATTGGGGCGTACAAACTTAACAAAGAGGGATATTAAAGAAATTGAAGGGAATAAGCCTGTTTGCATGAAGTCGTATAAAACCAACGCCAAGGAACGAGCTTCTATAAAGAAGATAATAAATGAATGGAAGAAATATGGAATTGTTACCGAAATAAGATCTCCGTATGCTAGCCCAGTTTTACTCGTAAGGAAACGGACAGGTGAACTACGATTAGTTGTAGATTACAGAAAGCTGAATTTTCAAACTGTTAAAGATAAGTTTCTACTCCCTAGGATAAATGATCTTCTTGAGTGTCTTAGCGAAAGTAAAGTTTTCTCTACATTGGACTTAACTCATGGATATCTAACTCATGGATAACTCATGGATAACTCATGGATCCTTTAACTGAAAACAGCTTTCATCATGCCAGATGATACTGGTCAGTTTGAACGTATGATTTTTGGGTTAGCTAACGCTCCTGCAGAATTTCAGAGACTTATGAATCAAGTTTTAGGTCCATTGCTCATCCAAGTATTATGCTATTTGGATGACATATTAATTCCGGCTAAATCTTGGAAAGAAATGATGGGAAAACTTAGAAAAGTGTTTGATAGATTGAGAGAAGCAAAGCTGACAGTGAAACTGACAAAATGCGAATTTGGAAAAGATGAAGTTGAGTATTTAAGATTTCTAATAAAATCGAATGGTATGCAACCTGGACCAAGAAAAGTACGAGCCACACTAAACTTTCCTAAATCAACTAATGAACATGAAGTTAAACAATTTTTAGGTCTTACAATTTTTTTAGAAGGTTTGTACCGAAATATGCAGAGAAAGTTGAGACGTTAACGAGACTGACGAGGAAGGATAAAGTATTTCATTGGAATGAAGATCAGTAAGAAAGATTTAGTACTCTAAAAAACCATTTAACTAATGAATCATTACTAGCGTTATATAATCCGGAAGTAGAAACTGAAGTGCACAGAGACGCGAGCAGCAAGGGGCTGGCAGGAATGTAAAAAGGCGAAGATGAAAAGTAGCATTTAGTTTATTGTGTAAGTAAAGGACCAACAGAAAAGAATTATTATTCGAGCAAATTAGAATTATTGCCTATAGTTTGGACTTTGACACGACTTCGACAATTCTTGATTGGAATCCGATTTACGATAATTACAGACTGCCAAGTTTTAGTTTATTTAAACTCGAAGAAAACTTCAAATCCTCAGATAGCAAGGTGAAGTAACCTGATCCAGGAATACGATCTTGAAATAAAGCACAGACAAGGTAAAAAAATGAGTCCCGTAGATGCATTGAGCCGATCGCCAGTTGATCAGCCAGAAGAAACCTTAGACTCTATAATTGAGAACAACTTGGAAGTTTATTTAACGCTAATGTTCGATGAACAAATTCTTATGATTCAGCATTCAGATCCAGAATTACGCAAATTAATAGAGATTTTAAAGAAAAAGATAAATGATAGAACGAATGCAGAGAAGTATTTAACTGAAAATTGTGTCTTGAAGAATAATCAATTGTTTCGTAAAGTAAAAGTTCGACAAAAGGAAAAATTGTTGTACTTCATACTTAAGTCGATGAGAAAAGGTATTGTAGTAAAATTTCACAATCTTTTGGGACATTTTTCAGCAGATAGAACTGTTGCCAAAATCAAGGAGTCATACAGGTTTAAAGGAATGAAACGATATGTTATGCTTTACATTTCGATGTGTTTCGAATGCCTATTAAATAAAGTGCCTAGTGATAAGAAACAAGGAATACTGCATCCAATTAGACCTGGTAGAAGACATTTTGCAATCATACATGTAGATCATTTAGGACCATTCGTAAAAAGTTCAAGAGGAAATACAGAATTGTTTGTAATAATTCATAATTTTACAAGATTTACACGTTCATATCCTATGAAAAGAACTGCAACCAAATATGTGTTAATCGCATTGAAGAGTTTTGTAAATTATTTTGGGTTACCAGAAAAAATTATCAGCGATAAAGGAACATGTTTCACAGCGAAGGAATTTCGAGAGTACTGCGAAAATAATGGAATCAGTCGTACGCTCAATTCAACTCAACATCCAAGTGGTAATGGGATGGTGGAAACAGTAAATTGAACAATTTTGGCTACGATTAAAACGAATATGGAAAATCCGAAGCATAGGGACAGGGATTAAAAGATTAAGGAATGCGAAAGGAATTTATACAATATGATAAATAAGACTACAAATAAAACTCCTTTCGAAATGCTTCATGGTTATTCACCAAAATTCAATGATGGATTGATGAGGACAATTACAGACGAAGACACAAATGAATGGGAGGATCCAGTAATCTTGCAGAATGAAGCTAGAAAGAGAATTGAAGATATGCAGATGAAAAGTAAAGCAAATTATGACAAGAAGAAAAGCAATTCTTTAACATCCGAACGCGGAGAAATAGTAGTTATGAGAAGAGTACCTAAATCAACTGGAGAATCAACCAAAATACAACCAAAATATCGAGGACCTTTGGTAGTTACAGACTTTTTACCAAGCGATACCTATAGAGTGACTCAGAAGAGAAGGTGAAAGGTCGTTTCTTTAGTACAACAGCTCATGTGAGCCAATTGAAATCATGGCAGTGTCAAGCTGATTCAGGGAGGACGATGATGATGGTGATGACATTAGTGTTGCTGATAATGATAACAAGACGCCGCATATTACTAAAACTAGGACACGGAAAAGAATAGAAAAGGACGGTGAGTCTATATGACAGTTAAAGGCTTTCGAACTATAGTATTTAATATTATACATTTAATTTTTTTAAGTTCTTAATGTTCCGAGGCCGTAACTAAATCAGGATGCCTGAATGTAAACGCAACTCAGTGATTTTTTTAAATATTTTATTTTTCCCCGAATGGCAACGAGAGATTATTATGATGGAAGCCGAGTTGAAAGATAACATGTTTATGAAGCGCGCATAGTAATCTTGTATTTTTATTTGTACCATTTCAATGATATGTAAATAAGACGCGAATAAAAGATTTATTGCGTAAATGCAGAATTTTTAATAGTTTTAAAGAAAGTACCTAATACATGGATTTGTTAAGGAAGTCACAGGCCATGATTTTGCTGTTTGCCCATGCCTGGTCATATGATGTATGGATTTATCATATAATGCACGGATTTGTTAAAAATTCCAAGTCTAAATCGCACAAATGCTTTCCGCCATTCCATTATTGAACTCTGCTTAGTTGCTGGCTCGGACAAATGCCAGAACGTTTGTATTTTTTTCTCGAACATGCAAACCCTGCTGTTAAACTGTCTCATCTGCTTTGTGATATTGCGACAGTCAAGTGCTTCTTTAGTAATATGATTCCAGAATGTCTCTAAACAATGATTACTAATGGAGTTTTGCGCGTTTAGCCTACAATGAATTTATTTTCGCCGTAGCTACCATTTTAAATACCTGTGATGAGTTTTCCAGTATTATAAAGTGAAAGTTAACTTTTCGTTTCATACTTTTATCTGTAAAAAAATATATTATACGGATCACAAATATGATTTCTTCTGTGACATTCATCTTGAATAACCTTATATGTTCGTCAAATTATGTCGAGAAAGGGAGCTTCAAGATTCAAGTGTTTACCTATGCTAAAGTTTGTCCGTATCCTAATAATAAATACAAACCTAAGCAAGTATGGAGTTATATATCTAGCAGTTCAAGAATCCTGCATACTAGTTGAAGAATGAAGCTTTCTAACATTTGTCAAGAATACGCACATCTTTTTTTTCCACCTTATTGTCTCTTATGTGGCTTTCATAAACTATGTTACAATTTGTGGTGTAAGCTTGTTTCATGAGATCAGCTGGGTCTGGGTTCCAAATTTGAAGGTTTCGGATACCAGACTTGATCGCAGTTCCAATTTGATGACAGCGCTATCATATCTTCCATTCAATTTTAATAAATGCGTCCTGTATGCCTCATAAGAAGTCCTATATTAATTTGTTAAAGGTGAGGCAGGTTGATTATATTTGTGTTATTTGAAGCTAAAGGTCTCAGGCAAAAAAGATATTCTTAAGTTTTCAAGAGAAAGACAATTTAAAGTGATAATTCTTTGAAGTAAAGTCAGTGTGTGTATAGGGTTACTTTATAAAACGAAAGGTCATAGTTCAAAATGAAGCGTTTATGGGGCTAAAACCCGTCAGAATTTCACAGTACATTACTCGTGAAATTTTTACCGATCATGAAGTACAGAGTACAACAGTTGTTTTTGGCTACAAAGCTTTCGTGAAGGACATGCCAAGCATACAAGGCGATCAAAGATTAAGAAAATCAAAAATATGAATTGATTAAAGAATTGTAGTGCAGGCACCGTGTCAGCACTCTGAAGAGAAAATTTTTAGAAACACCGGGTGACATCGGCTCTAACCTGATACGATACTTGTAGACGGATGAAAAGAAAAAGTTTGTCGAGCACGAAAGCAAAGTTCGTCCCTAAGATTATCAAGGCATTACTGCGAAAAATTCGATATGTGAAAAAAATTGTATTTCGTGCTTTAAAAGTGTAATTTCAGCATTTTAATGCGAGTGATTGCAAAAAATGGGAAGAAAATTGCATAAGATGATCTAACATGCTTAAGGATGGGAAATTAATTTCGAAGGAAGCCTGGAAAAACACAAAGTATAAATCCCTATATTTCAGATTCTTCCCCAAATTAAAAGAGCTCCCACTTGGGCAGCAATTTTCCTCTATAAAAGAGGTTTTTTTTTTTAGTAGTTAGCAAGTTATTCAAAGATTGAATAAAACTAGTATCGTAGGAGGAGTAGCAAGTCTTCCAAGACTGCCATTGTGAAAGGAGTTTACAGGAAGGAGAAAGAATGTAAGCTGGAATTCCTTGAAATAAAATTAACTCAAGAAAAAAAAAATCCGCATTACTTTTAAATTGCGTTCGTTTTGTACATTTTGTGCTATCGCCATGGCTATTACCTGCTCTAAAAGTTACATAGCTGTAACAGTAAGAGGCAGAAATCGAACTCTTTGCAATTCTGTTTTGTTATTTCGACGGACAGTTTGAAATCTATTAAATAGTTAATAATAATATAATTCAAGAAATTAAATAAAGAAACTCGTCATTGCATAATTTCTATTTCAAAATAAGATTATATATAGAAAATTAATTTAATGTTTATAACAATAAATCGCATTTAAAGAACCAAAAAGCCGCAAGTTCGCGGGCCACGGTTTAATTGTCGGAGAGTAGCGGTTTGTCCGTGCCTGGTCTGTAACTTCAGGTTTTTGTATTTAAAGCTTTTGAGACTGTTTTCGAAAAGTGTCTAATCAGTTTTTGGGAGTCCCTGCATATAAAATCAGTCTTTTAAAATATATGCCACATTTACACAATATTTCAGGTTCAAAAAGTTCTTCCAATCCTAGCATAGTTAATAGAAAGTAACTGGTGGAAATGATTAGAAACACCGAGAGGAATTAAAGTTTTCTTCTCTTCATTCAATCATCGCAGGAGAAATTTTTGAGAAAAAATATGTAATATCATTTAATCATTCGTCTTGTTTACAAGTTTGGATATCTGTGGACAGTTTTCCATTCTTTAGGTGAAATTTTATGGAGGAGAGCACCATTGTGAGAACACATCAATCATGTAGGAAAACATAGCGAAAGTGTGAGTGTTCCCAAAATTACTTCTCTGTGACATCATGAAGCTCTGTGGACGCAAGCAGAGATGGTAACATTAGAAAAAAGCTATGTAGAAGGCTAAATAATAGTACTTTTGTTGCCTTAAAGTCCCATTTTTTTTTTTTTTTTG
>KK114556.1:1056245-1066517 GCA_000611955.2 Stegodyphus mimosarum
TTATTTTTTTTATATATGTATATAAATTTGGTGTTTTTTAACACATTGCGTAAATTTCATTCGACTGACATTTATCATTTTTAAAACTATATTGTTTTTTTTAAGGTTAAATAATATTTTGTAAATTTATGTATGTTATGTTTTCTTTCTGATTTTAAACTTGAAATATTTAATTTAAATCAAAACAAATCTAATTGCGATTTCTCTTTCTATGCAAAAAATAAAAGAAAATTAATGGTTCATGAGTAAAATTCCACCAATGCCTTTTTAGCTACGTATCTTGATGCAATTTTTTATAGCACCACTAAACTAGTGAAAATATTGCCTATGCCTGAGTTACCATGGAATTTGAAGTTATTACTCGAAAACATAATCCACCTTATTGCCCCTAGATGGCGCAACCTTTTTTTTAAAAGAAAATAAAAACCACAACTAACCCTTTACAAAGCGAACGAGACTTCAGTAGTCGCTAAACGAGTTCAAACGCTCTCCGCGCAGATTTGAAGGGGCTAGTGCTCTCCTTGTCTTCATCAATGAAATCTCACCTTGTCTACAGCATTATTAGAACCTCTTACCACGACATTTTCAATGAGTTTCTATGACCTTCGACTATCCGATGTTACTTCTTTGTTCTATCACTGTCAATAGGTGAGTGAGGTTTTTCTAGAATTATTTTTGATTACGCTACATTAATTATAAAGTTAAAAAATACTTCAAGTATCTGGATTTGTGTATGTGATTTTTAAACTAAAATGTTTCGAATTGAAATATCAAAAGGAAAGATAGGATAAAGCAGTTATTTTGGAACATATGGACTGTACTCACGGTTATGTGTAAAAGAAGACTTGAAGGAAGCACTGGCTATTAAGCAAGTTTAATTTGTTTAAATGAAAGCTGCAGGCGCATTTTAAAAACTTTATTTGCACTTCGCATGGCTGACGATATGTAAGAGATTCGCAAAACGATTTTGTTGAGAATAAAACCAAGACCCAAATTAATAGTAGACTTATAGTGCTTTATGAAAAATATTTTAAGTGTTTTTCATAGGGAATTAAGATCTTTGAAGAATATTTAGAATGTATAAGAGTTAAACCTAGAAAGAAAACATCTAATAATTCGCAAATTAATAAATTATTTTCTCGATATGCATTTTTTTTAACATTTTAAATTACTAGCTACTGTAGACATAATACTAATACTTCTTGAAGCAAAATGAGTTTCGCCCATACAGTAATACAAAATTATAAGAGGTTAAAAAAATAATAAGGCTTTCAGATTTTATTTACCGTTCTGTGTGTGTTGCTTTTATTTACTAAATATCATGTGCTTTACACTTAGATCATAAAATCCAATTCAACAGCAACATCACAAACTATTTAAACATATAGCATATCTTAAGAATTTCCGATACACAGTCTCGCGAACCGGAGACTTTTTTTTTTTTCGTACAGTGTTGCCATTGCTTGCTTTGAAATCGTTGAATTTGTTAATCAAAACTTCGTTAACGTTTTACAAAACATGAAACAGATAACAAAACAAATTCCAAATTTGGGCTTCCAGATGCCGATATTCGAGTGGAGGACTACATTATTCAAAATTTGATGTCTCTAAATACCGTTGTTTTTTTACAATGCGAGAAACATACATACATTCATGCAGATCTTCATTATTTAATTTCTTTAAATATAATGCGGTGCTCTAATATTTGGTGGCAATAATTGGAAAATGAACCTACACAAAATGCCAAAACGAAATTAAGAGCCCTTCTGGGCAAATCGCCTCTTTGGACTAATAATCTTGATCATTTAGTTAAGATAAAATTTTGAGACGTATTAAAATTGAATAACCTAAGGTAAATCAAATTTCAACCCTTAATCTACTACCTTAAATATAGGGTTTGTTTGTTAAAATAGCATGAGACACCAGACGTCTCAGGTATTGCAAGATACTTTCTGATTTTTAAAGTAGAGTCTAATTTCAGAATATGTCCCGGATTTTGTAAACAATGATATAATAAATTGACTCAAATTATATACATATATATTTATGTAGTTATAAACATAATTTTTGGAATCAAAATATAAAACAATTGATAAAATAGCCTAGGCTTTAGTTACATATTTTATGATATTCTCATCTTCCGCAAAAAGAATAATATGTGAAAAGAAGTTTTGGGCTTCTTTCCAATAGATATTATAACTAAACATCAGCAGAATTTTAAACGCATCTCTTTTAAAAAAATATTGCAAAAGGAAAAACGGAGACTTTTTGTACGGCAATACCTAGACAAAGGAGAGTTGAATAATAACAAGCTATTCAACGAAATGTTGTACTATTTTGAAATATGAGCATAGGCCGAAAAAAATTAGACAGTCGTACGAATATAAAATTTAAAAATAGATGAAATGGATTAGGATTTTTTCCATTTTCAACATAATAACATTTCTTTTAAATTGGTACCATTAGTAATAGAATTAGTGTACTTATTAGGAATAAATGCAGCAAAAGAACATGTACTTTGGCTGTAAATAATAAGCAATTGAAAAAGGAAAAAACAATTACATCGCTGCTGAGGTTTGTGATAATTATAAGATTATGTACTGTAACACTGATCTTCTTCGAGTAGATTTCATCCACTTAAAAATACTTCAAGGAATAATTAAGCGGGGAAGTAAAATGTTTTAGAGTGCAATGGTTTTTTTTAATGCATGATTGCTATCTTGCGTGAAGAAGTGTTGATGGAATGAAAACTCTTTTTTTATTAGTGAAAGCATTTTTTAACAAGATCTGCTTCGGGAAAATTGATCATTTTATTATGCATTATCAGAACTGTGTAGTAACTTTTGATTCCGTTAATTTCGTTTGACATTAAAAGAAACATGTCTCGAAATCTCACACTGAAGCTGTCAAAAAAAGCATAGCTTATAAGTTAAATGTTGTCTAAAGATGCAAGAATTGCCATGATTTTAAGCGTAGTTACCTGTTTATTTATAATTAAAGTAAGCGGTGTAGGAATCTTTAAATAAATTTCATTTATTGCAGCAAATTAAACCATTTTTAAAGCATTATTGAGTTTATTTCCTCAATTTACATTGATAAAATTGCTTCGATATCAAATAATGCTAACAGGTTAATTTTACGGTGGCTGCTTAGTAAGCCCTGGTGTTTATCTCTACTTCTTTGTAAAGACGCAAAATGTATATACTTTTGCTAGAAATTTTGCCACCTGCATTCGTAAATGCTGTGATATAGAGGTAAATTCTGATACCAAACTTACTGACATCCAGATCGATTTTTTTAACTTTATGCAGTAAATTTTTTTATTAAAAGATCTGATGTATACACCACATGACTTCCTTGTACGGAATATTAAATTATACGCATTTTTTGCTGCATTTCTTACTTAGTTCTTTGAATTTCATTAGAGATATATTTTTCATTCAATTAATTCAGTTCTCACTTCGCGAAAAGGCAAAAATATAGAAGACCTCAAAATAGCTTTATTAAAAATTGAAAACTACAGAAAATTATAAAACATAAATACAGCTAAAGCAATTTAAAGAACAATTTTTACAATTGAAAGTAGAGTTTCTAGTCAAAACGAGCAATTCGGCCAGCGGTCTCACTCGGGAAAAAGACACTAAAGACTGACTTAATTTGTTGTGGACACTATGCTGAGTCAACATGTGGGATAATTTAATAACTTAAATGATAATTTCAGAATGGAGTAAGCATGATTTAATTCGTAATAATAAAAGAAGACGTTGTTTTTGTTTTTGCGAAGCTTAGTTTCTCTAGATTGGCAACAAATCTACTATTCTGCTAAGTTTCAAATGTAAACAAATGTGGCTGCTATAGTAAAATAATTAGGCTTAGCTACACTTGAAAAACTTTTAAATTGTTGATAGTTCTATAAATATTGCATGCAGATTTACTAAAAGCATAAGAACCCTAACCTGAAGATAAGAACAACATAATCCAATCATTTTTAAGCAAAATATGCGCAATTTACCAACACATCAGAATAAAAAGCCTGAGCTCGCTGAGCCGAGTAACAGAGTCGGTATATATATATATATTTGGTGCGGCCGATTGCAACCAAAAAGGGAGGTACAAATCTAAATGTTGTAGCAGTTCTACATACAAAGTTTTAACGTTCTGAGGTTACTCGTTTTTGAGTTATATGAGGTACATCCATACATACGTACGTACGTACAGACACCATGAAAAAATCTCTTCTGAATCCATTTTAAATCAGTTTTATAATTCATTTATTGAAATAGAGTTCATTATTTTGTCCTTACGTACAGATGCCACGCAAAAACATCGTTAAATTGCATTCGACAGCGGTCAAAATGGATATTTTCGTTGAAATATGGACCCGGAATTTTTCGTGATTACAATACTTTCTTTGCTTTGAACAAGGAAGTAAAAATATACACCAAATCAGTTGTAACTTCATAAATTTCATACTTATATTATTCTCAAGTGTTAGTTGTATGTTTTGTTATGATTAAGTAAATTAATCTACATCCGAACATTCATAGACCTTGAAACGCGTGATCTCTTTTGAGCGTTTAAAAAGGATAATACCCAAGACCACAGTATAAAAACCTTGTGGTCAGGGCCGTCATAACAAATGGGCCTGCTAGGCATTTGCCTGTTGCCCTCATGAGCATAGAGGTCCGATGCTAAACACTTTATATTTCATTTACATTTCTTTTCTGTGAGTGGTTGTCGTAGGGGCCCAGCACTCTAGTTTACCCAAGGACCTACAGTGCTGTTAAGACGGCACTGCTTGTGCTAGCTAGGTATTCAAATCACGTATCCAGTTCATCATGCTTAGGAACTGACAGCTAGGTAAGTAAGAAAATTTCAACCCAGTCCCTAATGTTATTCTTGATGTCCTTCCCCCCCTTAAATTTAGTGCAAGAAGATCATTTACATAGTGACATCACAGTATCTCCGCACTGCGTCGCAGATGTTATCATCTTCCCCTGTACATCATAAGCTTTCTTCTGTATGGTTTCCATGCTTGCTTTGATGTAAATTTATAGCTAACAGTTGATCTCCTATACGGTTGCTGTGCTTGCTTTCTAATGTAAATTTAATGACAGCATTTTATAATAATGAACTAGGTTGATACATTTTACTTTTTGTCTAAACTTGATGTTTCATGACTATGAGAATTTACTCAAAATCTCCTGAAATGTTATAACTTTTTTGGAGCATTTTGTAGAAATAAAACGGAAGTAAGAAGAATTTTGTGGTCCTTATCAAGAATTAATTATCTTTTGGAAATACTTTTGAAGAAAGTATTAGCATTTATTTCTAATATCAGTTTGGTAATTTTTAAGAATGGTGAAAGGTATTGTAGTACTATGTGCTGACGTTTATTTTATTTTTTAAACATTATATTTTATTTTACGAACAAAAGATGTTCTAAATGGTATATCATTCTACTGGCAATTTCAGAAAATGAATGTGTCTTCGCTTCAGGAAATCGTGCTATCATATTGTATGCTATTCATTGCATTTATGTTGCATTCATTGTATTTAAGCTAGCATGTTTTGATACGGAATGAATAACTTACGTGGCCTCATCAGCACTTTTTACCTTACAGTGAGATGAACACTATAAGTCAATGACATAATTTTCGCAAAACTACGTTCTTTAAGTTTTGGGGAAAAGTTTACAGAATTATTAGATTTTTCGAAGGAAGAAGTCTTGAAAAATCAGTTGTGTCTTTGCCGAGAATTGAAGTTATTTCTTTTTAGAGCTAGTTATGCCAACCATCACGTTACAAGGGTAAAATTATATCCACGGCTACTTGCGGGTGACAAAACTAAGCCAACTTTAAACAGTACACAAATATATATATATATATATATATATTCATTAAAAATCTAACAGCTATTCAGAAGTTTTGCTTACATACAGAGGAAAAAGCAGCCAATCTACCAAGTATGAAAACATAGTTTATTTCCGCCTAACTGTTTCAGTTTGATCATTCAGCAGTCTACTAGCGGGTAAGCCCGCCAGCTGAGCGGGCTGCGCCCGCTTGTTCACCGGGATTCGAAAGTTGGATAGAACTACTAGTGTTCAGCGATTTGTTAATAGGCCCTTGTAAGAAGTGTAATCACCAACATTTTCGGGTATGATATTCTACTAGTAGATTCGTTATTAAAATTCCTGTATTTATGTAGCCCATCGGATTAATATCTGCGTATTGTTATGGATTTTGTATTTATTTAGCTATTTATTTAGAATTGTAATTAAAATTCTTTTATTTTCCCGTGCAACGCAGACGTATTTGAAGGGAAAGTAAAGTACGTCGGAAAAGTAAAAGTGCAAGAGCGTGCGAACTTAATATTTAATAAATAATTATCTCGTAATTGCTGTTGCCATCCAGAGAAAAATCGAGAAAATAGATTTTACCAGAATGTTCTCGTGAATAATTTAAAAGCTTATAAAAGTCGAATTAAAACACCTCATCTCAGCTGCTGTTGTTTTAAGCGAACTCTTGTTTGTTTACTTAATGCTATTATTGATTGTAGCCAATTCGCTGTGAGATTGGATTAACTTCCTGTGTTTTGAATTGAGTTCTGTTTAACGTTTGAGATATTGTGATATTGTACGAATATCTCAGAGGAAATATTTCAGTATTTTGTTTTATTTCTTGCGAAAAGAATAAATTTTATTAACATTTTAACGACTTGTGCATTCAATCCATTACGAACCCGTACGCACGCAACAATATATATATATACAGGGTGTCCATAAATGTTTACCTTCATTACAAAACATGGTAACTCATGATTGCGCACATATAAAGAAACATGCGTTGAATCTCAAATGCATAAGTTTTCGAAGTTTATAATCATACTGTAAGCACTTAAACTTCCCCTTGTGCATCCCTGGGAGCACGTAAAATATCTAACTAGTACTCAGTTTCACTCTCCACATTCTTCAACATTTCTGGTGTTATTATATGAATGACGCCTATGATGCGCTGTTGCAGATCACAATCTGTAACTGTTGTGTGGTAACATTGTTTGTAACAAGCCCCCAAAGAAGAAATCTAGAGTGATTATTTCAGGAGAAGTGTGTGCTGTGAAACTGTGTACTTGTTGGGTATTTTGCAAGTTAACATAGCGTACCATGTGGAAGTTTATTAAATGTCTTCAACATGATTACCAGCTTTGAGAATTTATGCATTTGAGGTTCAATGTATGTTTCGTTATCTATGCACAATCAGGTTTTGTGATCAAGGTAAACATTTGTGGGTACCCTGTATAATGATTTTATTGAGTTCAGCTAGTTTAATTCCCCAAGTACAGCTAATAATTAAGAATAAGATTAATGACTGCGTTTACTGCTTCTAAATCATTTAGTTTGTAACAGAAAAATCAAATTTGAAAAAAGGAAAAAAAAAAAAAAAAGTCAGTATCGTACGCTGCGTCGAATGGCAACACATTAGCTCATTAAAGACAAAGCATTTTATTTGCTGTAGTGGCAGTATAATTTTATAATCTCAGATTTTGTTGGTAATATTTGAAAGAGAACTATCTTACGGTTTGCCGAGAGGCAACACATTTGCTTTAATCGCTGAATTTTCTGTTTAAATTTGAAACACAAATATCTTATGCTTTAACGAGTGACAACACATTGCTTCTAAATCGCAGTGCTTGTTAATCAAAATTTCAACAAGTTCGCCCAAAACATAAAATAAATTTGAAAACAAATTCCAAATCAGAGTTCAGGCTTCGGATTCCAAATCAGAAGTTCAGAGTTCAAAATCAAAAATCAGAATTCAGAGTTCGGGCCACATGTTCATAATTTGGTAGCTCTAGATGCCGCCGTTTTTCCATACTATGTTAAATGGGAAATTAATACATTAAAATGTGATGAACACAATTCGTCACATTTTATGGTAGTCGTCAAATGGACTTTGTTGACTAAGTTTCGGGCCTTTCTCCATTCCACTTTTCAGTAGAGACGAATGCAGTGAACTGTCGCATGCCCTATGTGGGCTCTCATTGGTGTAAATATTTAACATATCCAGCTGGCATCAAAAGATTCGTGGTTGGAATCACGGTAATAGCACAATTGATTTTTTTATGTTTTATAGTCTCTGCAATGTTAGGAACCATTAAGCAGTTACTCTTAATATGTTTTGCAACTATCTGATAAAATCATTTCAATATCTGATAAAATCAATTCAATACACTTAATCTTTAATACAATAGCCTGATGAAAGTTAAAAGGTATTGTTGTATAACATGTAGTTGAATTTTTTTTCTTTTCCGTTTCGGAAGGCTTAAGTTTTTAGTGATCTTACGGCTATTTTAAGTTGATACATAAAAAATAAAGAACCATGTGGCTAAAAAATTAGATTTGGTTACAATGCAAACCCTTTTTTAAGGAAAAAAATCTAAATTAATATGTTTATTAAAATAACATTTCGTATCCTGAAATTGTATATGTGTGTGTGTGCGTGTGTAGGAGAGAGAGAGAAGGAAATTTCTGGAGGCCAAAAGATTCTGATGTTTGATCTTGGATAGCCCTTTTACTGTTAAAAAGGTTAAAGCATTTTAAATAATCATAATAAAAATATTCTGTACTTTAGGTGCGTAATGTATGATGTTAGAAATATTAGAAACTTTCATTAATAATATTTCTAACAACTACCAGTTTGAAATATGATAATTTATTTAATTAAAATATTAATTATGTCAAGAGAATATATTGTTAGAGAGATTTAAAAAAAGGATTAAAAATATGATGAAATACGTTAATTGCTTTTATATAGCTCACTTTGTTAATAAGTAGATTGATTAAGTTTAAAAAATAAATTAAATATCTTATGCTTTGTTGATTGGCAACCTATTGTTAAATTGGGTATTGTAACGAATGGAAAATTAATTTAAGAGCTTATGTTTCAGCAATGACAAGGTCGCCGTGGAGAGTGGATGTTATGAGCATAGCAACAAAGTTTATGTTTTAGAAATTGGTGTTATGCTTTTCATTATAATATAACATAGCCTTAAAAAGCAACTAAGCTAAGGGTAATGCAAAGGAGATTTGCTCTGTAAAGGAAGGGATGATACTACAAGTGTCCAGACAGTTCAAGTTTGGCTTAGAAGGTCCCATGTTGGTGATTTTAATATGGAAGGGAAAGATGGAAGTAGACCATTCGTCCAGTACAGATAAAGATCTCATTAAGGCCATGGTTGATAAAAATCTGCGAACTGACAACTATTTTAAGCAATCCCAAACAGGAGGGTCGATTATATCAATCTCTCTGACATATGGGTTCCACATCAGAGAGTTCAGAGTTAGCAGAGAGTTCCCACCTAACCATGTTTTCACTCGTGATTTGTTTCTTTGGCAGCGCTAAAATAATACGAGAAGACATTAGTTTCTGCCGATGAAACATGGATCCCCTATGAGAATTTTAACAATAGATACTCTTGGTCTAGTTTTAATAAACCTTGAACGCTAGCAAGGTTTAATCTTCATCTCTGTCAGTTTAGATAGACTGGAAGGGCGTTATTTATTGCCAACTATTTCCACAAGGTAGAACAATGAATGCCAATGAAAAGCGAGACCCACCTGAAGAAACCGTGAAAGAAATAATAAACAAAAATAAGCCAGCATTAAACATGAGGCATCGTCTGATAGCATGATAACACAAGGTCTCACGAACCTTTAGCTTTTAGTACCCAGTTGCTGAAACCTAAATAATACGTTCTACCTTCTCTTCTGTATTCTACAGATATTGTTCCACATTATTCTTATCTGTTTCTTTCACTAAAAAACTCTGTTCGTGATAAAAATACTCATTTAATAAATGACATAAAAATGCACGTGAATGGTATTTTGCTGCGAAACCACAAAAATGTGCACAGATGGCGTTGTGAAGCTTCCAGAGAGATGGAGAAGGATAATGGAGCAAAACATATCATGTTTGCCAATAACAAGTCGTAAAACATAAAATGTTGTGCGTGAATTTTACTCGCTAATAAAATGAAATGTTTCGGGACAACTCAATAATTTCAGGTATGTAAAAAACAATCAGAAACCAAATGCATGCCGATTACAAAAGAACCAATAAACCTCAATTGCCCTAAAATAGGAAATCACAAATTTGAATTACCGTTTGTCTTGTGTAAAAAGTAAGCACTCAAAGCAATTTTGATGTATAAATAAAGAAACGTATCGCTGTGTTTGTGGTAAAAGAAAATTTTTACAAAAAAAAAAAAAAAAAA
>KK114556.1:1078072-1109019 GCA_000611955.2 Stegodyphus mimosarum
CCCTTGGTTCATTTTGGTGGTCAGTTGCTCAACGGTAGCCCGTCTATCTGCCCGAACGCATCTCCGCAACCGTCGTTCGCCTCTGTCATCTATGGCCCGTGGTGCACCACATTTGCCCCGTCGCTGATTTTGGACAGTCCCATTTTGCCATGCACGGTACACTTTTACCACGGCGGCACGCGAACAGTTCACAAACTCAGCCGTTTCGGAAATGCTTCCACCCTTGGCCCGAAAGCCAATGATCATGCCCTTTTGGAAGTCGGATAAATCGCTTCGTTTCTGCATTACGCCAACGATTGAAATGTTTTCCGAAGCCCTCATACGCTCAACTGCACTGTGCTCAACTGCACTGTGCTGCCACATGCCTTCTGTGATTGGTTATTTAACTCTGACATGGAAAGTACGTGGTGGTCACATTAATGTGACTGGACTGTGTATTTACGCTATGGTGTGGCTAGTGAAGTCAATGGATCGAAGTCCTAAGCATCAGGTTTGGAGTGTTCTAGGAGAAGCTATTACAAATGGCCTCATCGCCTTTCCAGGACTATTTAAGTATTAAAAATCCTCACTTTATCAGGACTTAGTGTTCTGTGCATACTCTTTGTAAACATGGTGAATTACTTACAAGGTTCTTATCCTCAAAATCTAAGTCCTGAACTGGAACAGGGAGCGGAAGGTACGCTATGTTCTGATGTAACTGCTGGGCTGGAGAATAACTGCACGTGAAGGGATTTGAAATCCTCTTTTATTCACTCACTATTAAATACAAACCTCCCAATTCGGGAGAGATACAGAACGTAACAGACCACACTTTGGTCGAACTTAACAATCAAATAAATTTAAATAAATTAAAATGGAACTTAAATTAAACTTTGCTTCGCAGAGCAATTCGCGGAAGTTGGCCTCTACCGAAAAGGGTGCGTAGCAAGATATACTAAATACTACCGCACTTTAATTTATTTTACAAAGCAATACGTGATCTGACAAGGCTCTCACACACCGAGAGGTTTCCACCTCTGGCTTAAATAGTGCTTGGCTGGACTTCAAAAAATTAGCATAAGCTAAAAACGCGCGCTTCTTCTGACAGGAAGTTGAAGCAGAGAGGAGATAGAAAAGATTTAAATTAAAATAAACTTGATTAGTTTAACTAAAACCTTACAACTTTTAAAAGAATGGGATTTGTTGCTGCGAGCTATGATCATTAACTGCAGTTATAGTATGAGGGTCTATTGTGAAGCATGTAAAACTGTGCGAGGTGGGCATACTCCTTATTAGTGGACCATTTTTTAACTATGAGGTGCTATTTTTTGATTGTTTAGTCTCTGCATAAACCAGTTAGTTTTTTGAGATATTACATATTTCGTGTTTTAATCTCAATTTTGGATATCGATATATCCGGCCATCAATGCATATTGAGCTGATATCTTTCTTTTCGGTCGAGAGTGAGAAGCTAGTTCTATTGCAATGGAGCAATACATTACAGAATTCGGAAGAAAAACCGCGTTATAAAGAACCACCATCAAGGATGTCTTACTGTGGTATTTTTTAGGTGTAAGCAGAATCTACATACAATTTGGAGTGGCTGTTTTACGTAAATGGCCATGTCTTCTGTCGTTTTACAAGAAATCTTTCATTCTGTTTTCGAAAATACTGTTTAAAAATTGTTTGCGTATTTGTTAATTGCAGGAGATAGAAAAAATATGTGTGAGACGAAGTCACCGTTTCTGTAGAGCTGCGTTCATCGATGTGGACAAGACAGTGACAAATATGATTTGGCTAGACTTACACGTCTTAGGAAAATGTACTTAAATCTTGACAAATCGTAAGAAGTAAACAAAATTGGGTGAATGGAGCTAATCACTCTTGCGGCAGTTAGCTGATAGAAATCCACAAGAAAATAAAAAATAAGTTTTGACAACATTTTCAAATCTTATAACAATGCATCTGTTATTCTGTACCATTTTTTTTCGTCTTTAGTTTACGTTGTTTGTAGCATACGCAAAACGCAAGTTCTTTTAAATATTTATTTTACATTTTTCATCTTTTTCGGCAGCGGTTGTGTCAAAGAGCTAAAAATATATGTATTCAAATGACCTGCAGAAAGAATTCAAATTCAACAAGTTGGGGAAATATGTATTGATAAAATAGAAGCAACGGGTCAATCTTCATTGCAATGTTCACCTGTGTGTTAGTAGAGATGTGATTTAATCTCCCAGACATCGAATGATCTAATTTTATTGCGGGTAGTTACTACTTATTCTTTATATTATGTTCCGAATCAGTGGCTAAATCAGATGTAAGATTTCATCTTGATCAACAGAAAGAAAGTGCCTGTCTTTGGAACGGTTTTAGGCAACTTTTAGATTATAGAATGATTTTGCAAAGATTCATCCCGATATTGATCTAGAACACCCTAGACGACAGAACCGACCTGTTCCCCTCTTCCTCTACCACTAACTTCTCGAGATGACTTTCCGCTCGCTGAATTTTTAAATACCCCGTGCTACAAAGGCACTATACATTTGCAATCATCCGTGCTTTTTCCAAGATTCAGACCTTGACCCAATGATATCGCACCCCGTGCTGCTAAGCACCCTATCGAAGAGGGCGGTAAATTTGTTGTGCAAAGATAACTTTTCTAATGCAGTAAACAACAAGCAGTGGAACAGAAGCAATTTCCCTTTTTATTATCAGAAAAGATATAATATTGATCGTGTTAGCAATCATTTTAAGCTCAATATTTTTGTGGAACCAAATAGATTTCTTTATAAATATTAGGCTGTTTATGAAATTTCGGATTTTGGTTCGATGAAATATGACTAACCCATTTAGGTGTCAAAAAAATATTCGACTCTTACTATTTAGTCAACTTCCCCCTTTAAAGCAAAACAGGAACCAAACTGCAAGTCCATATGACCCGCTTGAGGGTGGAGCCATACGTAAACAAACAGTAGCGAGCAATATTAACCCTTTGATTGGACGGCTATTACGACGAGCGGTGTTGGGAAAGTCTGGGCCAAGGTGGTAAAGGGGAAACAAGGGGCGGAGTAATGAACTTGCAATCATTAATTACTGCTCATTTCTGTACATCCATATTCATGTCCTTTTAATAGCAACCTGTTTCTTCTCGAAACGGCAAATAGTTAACTTTGGAGCGGCCAAACATCCGGGACATTGACCTTCCTGATGTCTGGTCAATCTGACACGGTTTGACCAGTTTTTGACCTTGACCGAAATTTCGAAATAACACAGTGCTTTAAATTTCCCAGTAACTTTTGTTTTTGTTTGACATTGTCTTCCGACACTAGCTTCATTTGACGTTCTTTCATTCTAGTCAATTTTATTTGAGACTTAAAGTAAACAAATGAAAAAAAAAATGAAGGTAAAAAGAAGTATGTTTTTATATATAAGAATATATCTGTTACTATAAATAAAAAAATAACTCTAGATGTTCTTATAAATTCTGTTTGAAAGAAAAAAAATTACCTAAATTTTTTTTAAAAAAATTTGTGTCGGTAATACTGTAATTCCCATTGATTGCACGAAAGCAATAAATTACAATAGAAGGATGTTCTGTAACTCAGAGTTCTAGATATTTTGGATTGCTCTGCCCTTACACATCAGTTTCAGTAAGATCTAAGACAGATCTGCTCTTACCTCTGCCTCTTTTCTGATTACCTTTTTCTGACTGACAAAGTGAAATATTTGTCAACAAATATATTAGTGAAAAAATAAATCCAGAATAGATTTTAGTACAAAATTTAAGAAAATTATAACAGAACAAGATAAAAGAATGATAGAAGCAATGAAATAATCTAATCCATCTAATTACAAGTTTTGTACTTTTGCTGCACGAAGCACATAATATCCCATTCCATATCATCCCATAATATAAGGAAATTAATCAAATTATTTAGAGTATTTCAAGCGTATCTTCAGGAAATATTTTATGACTTTGAGGAATGTTCCTATAATGTTTCAAGCGTATTGCAATTTAGAATATTTTTCTAACGTGCTAGGACGAATATACTTGGAACATTTCAGAGATATTTTATCAGAATAATTTTCTACACTATAAAAGTGTTTCGCGTATTCTTAAAATGTGTACAAAGCTTTGAAAAAGAGTCCAGGGAATGGTTTACATAAGTCCAAAGAAAATGTTTAAATATTTAGAAGGTAATAGATATACTTTCTGTTTAAAGACTAAATTTCTGAAAAGCTGCATGTAAAGAATATTCCTTGGATATGTTCGGGAATCTTTTTGGCTTATGAAAACGAGTAGAAAATTATGGAATTTTCCTGAAATATTGACATATTCCACCTGGTATATCTCAAGGATAGTGTTGTGTAATGTGGAACATTGTCATATCTGAATTTGAAAGGACTTCCTTTATATTAGTGCGTAAATATGCAACAACTGCCACTAACAAATAAATAAATAATAATAATAATAAAAACATTGCATGCTCGTCCACCATGAAGTTCGCTTCACAACTGTATTTCAAGAAAATAAGAGATTTGGTTTGGTTTTTTAATTCTGACAAAACACTAGAGGGCTATATGCCTAAGGGATGAGATGCTTTCGTGGAGGACTTTCTAAGCGAAACTGGCTCGTATACACGTTATACATAGAGAAAATCACGGAAATGCCCATGCGATCAGCCCATTAACCGGGATTCGAACCCTGGACTGGTAAGTTCAGCAACTGTAGCCCTGTGCCGCTGGTGGGCCGGGAAACAAGCATCCAAATTCCTGTTCTGAAACGATCGACAAAATGTTCTGATAGGAGGTACAAAACTATCGTAAAATTGTTAGTAGACGAATGTTTTGAGGAGTTACTAGATGGAAGCAGACCAGTAACTGTTCACAGGAAAATCAGTATTATCGTACGAAGGAGAGACGGTCACATGGAGAAAGTAGTTTTCAATTTCTTACTGAAAATCAGGAACGACGAATCTATCTCGTTTCTTATTCTATCTTGCAAATTTTCCTTTGACAAAGGAAAACTGGAACAAATTGACTTTCCAAAAACATTATTCCAGGACAGTGAATGCTTTCAATAAAATCCGAAACTTCTGGTAGTGCTAATATAAGTTGACTTTCAATTAGACATAATTTTAATCATCATTAATTTTAATTTAGAAACAGCATCATTAATTTTAATTTAGAAACAGTGAATATTGGAAGTCCATTTTAACATTCGAATTTCTGACATTTTCCAGTCTTCCTTTGTCATAACATTGCTTGTTATACCATAGCTTTGGATACTATGCGATTATTGTTTTGAGCCACATTTCAGTACATTACTTCAGAATTACTTGCCTAGCAATATAATAAATGGAATTATTGCCAAAAAATTGCCCAATCTAATGAAGCACAAGGCTGTTCTTTTTCTATCTTTTCTTTTTTTCATTTTTTTAATATTCTTTCGGAAGTTAAGTTTAATGTGTCAACATGTCAACTTGGCTTGAAACTCAAAATGTGGGTTCCATTGGAATCACGCAATTAACAAAGATCAAATGTTTAATTTATAGGCTAATATAAACGCCTAGAATTCAGCTGAAAAATTGTCGGAAAAACCTTCTCTTTCAAACGTGAGTTCAACTGTACAGGCCTTGTCTGCGTTGGAAGGGCTTTGTAAGCAATATTTCGAATTTGCTGTTGTATGTGAAGATTAGTGTCACACAGTGTAACACAGATTATTCGAATTACAATTACTTGGAAACTTAAATTGGAAGAACCAACTTTGAATCAGAATGATTTGCAAAGATACTTCTACTTCCTTCCCCCGACTTAATGGCTACCCAATTCTTAGAATCTGGTAAGCAGCCCTCTACAGAAATATTAGAATCAAATTCAAACAAGAAGAAAAAGGAAGTTACTGTGAAACTGAGCGTGTGTTAATGAGAATCGAGAATGCAAACTAGGATAACTATGATTGTAATCTTAAATGTAATTTAAGTGAAATTAATGAATACATCGACATTTTTAACTGTATTCTCAGATTTTAAATGTTAATTAAGCCATGAGACTGCTCAAGATATGCAAAAAATAAATGAAAATGAAAAGTATTGTTACATTAATAATGATACAGTTCCGTCACATGCTGAGATTGTTAAATGTTTAGAGTTATGAAACGGGTAGCGACATAAGAAACTACACCAGTTCCTTTTCTGCATTGAAAGAAAATAGCAGTTTGGCCCCGTTGAAAGATATCTCCGTAATGAAAGACGAAAAAAATCCACACTTTTTTATTAAGATTAAAAACGTAATAAAATAAGCTCCTATTTTTCTTAAAATGTTACGCATTTTAAGGAGATGGAAGTGGAAGAATGCTGTTTGAGTGGCTCGAAGATTGCGCAGTGGCGGCCAGGAACGTATTTTGCACAGCTCGTTCAGTTATCCGAAACGAGATAAGTACCGAGAGTTTCGAATAGTGGGTATTCTGCAGTATTTTCTGTCAATGTTAATTATTATATGTGGAGATACCCGACTGAATTTCAGCTAGGGCTCACTTTGAGAGATACCACCTTTGAATGAACTACAGAAAAAGACACGTCAGAACGATGCGCCAAAATAGTTTATTATTATATCGGGCCCCACAAGTGGCCGAGGGAACCTTGAAATTCGAGCCAGCTTTGATATCAGAAGAACGGGCTCATTGCATGGTTGGTTTTCGGGTTTTCACCCATGTTTAACATGAATTTGAGCCAGTTTCTGGTAGAAAATCCTCCATGAAGGCATCTCTCCCATTAGAATGCATTATTATTATTTAATGTTACAATAATCGTATCGTAGTACTGCACTGTTTGATTGCGAATACAGTGTCTTTAATATTTTGCTCTATTTTGTGTAAGGGAAATAAAGGATCACTTGTATACATTGGTATAGCTTTAGAGAGCAGGTTACGTAGAATAAATATAAGCATGCAAATGTGATTTTGTCCCTTTGTATGAGTTTATGTAAACTTTCATTTTTCCTCCCAAATAATAGGAAAAATATTTTAGCGATCCGTTAAAAGAGGGATTCATCAAGCCTGTACCTAATTCATTAATTGAGTAGGGACCTATATATTATCGCGTGCTTTTTAATAATTTCTCAATCAATTCAGCAGTAATAGTTTAAACAGTGTCTACCTTCAATTATTATTACTCATTTGTTTATTTAAAATAATTATTTTTAAAAAATTGCTTAGATGTGAAATTTTATAATTAAGCAAAATTGATGAGTTGCAGTAAAATTAATTTCTGTATAACTCTATTCTATTATCAAAAAGTAAATCTCTTACTCTTTCCGTAAATTAATCCATTGAAAAAATAAAGCCAATGCTCACTAATTATCAGTAATCATCTGCCTTTTTAAGAGTTTTTTTTTTTTTTTTTCAACTTAGCAAATATAAATCAGTTGATTTATGTATTGTATAGTGTTAAAAACTATTGTTGAAATAGGCTAAAAGTAACTTTTAAATCTAACAATTTTCAAGGATTATTTTCGGTCTAACACCCATTCGAATTCAAAGCAACATAGGACAGACAAGATTCTTTCTGCTCTGTCGAGACGGTAGATCTGTCCGAACGACCTTCAAGGTCGTCTCTGTAGAGAAATCGGCGCCGTCCGACCTATTTTTTGACCTATTTTAATAAATGATAACTCTGCTGAAAGGGGGCTGCTACAACAAGCCCATCTTGAGGTGTCTTTGAACTTGGTTTAAAACGTGATATTACTTTACCATGGCTTCTAGACATGTCTTTGAACCTTTGATATTATACATGACGCTGTTTCCTGGTTATATAATCGGGCAAGGAACTTAAGAGCCTTCTCATTGTAGTCGGTAGTCTTAACTGCTTCAGATTAGCAATATCGATACGTATTGGTAGGTTCATATCGATTATTAATATTGCCGCCGTAAATTTTTCTTCAACATTAGGTCAAAACGAAACAGCCTCAAATGTATAAAATGGCAAATATATATACATTTTTTCCCTATAGCAACTCTTTAGTTCCGATTAAGCGTCAGATAATAAATTCCGTTTGTAAGGAAATGGAACAATTTTATCAAATAATAACGTGGAGTTTTTTAAATTTTACTCTCGTAAAAGATTTTAAATGCTACGATCAAATTCACTTATTTGGAAGGTCAGATTAAATAATCAAAAGAATCCAAAATCTAATTTTGAGGAATATATCATCGAAGATTTAACTCTTTGACTTACTAATGAGACATAAATCTCCTACTAAAAGTTTAAAAATTACTGCTGGGCTAAAAAGTAATTAGAATCTAATCTCTTGAATGTCGGGAATCATCTTCCAATAGTTGGAAAATCAAGGCGCCTTTGTACTCGTTGTACACAAATGAATACAGAGGAAAGAACAAATACGAGTTGCCCAAAGTGTAATGTTGGCTTAATACAAGAGTTGTTCACCCTGTACCATTCGATGTATAATCTATTTCATATAATAAAGTTTTCCAGAATGATAGGCGTGCTTTTAGTAAGTAGACCGCTATGTGTGAGACCTATCTATCCTACCATTAACTACGGCTGGGACATATGTGTCCCAACGTTTGGCTTGAAAACCATTTGTCAAAAAATTCCAAATGTTAAATTTACCTTACTTATGACACATTTTGTTCACATGGATAGAAAACGGGGTATTTTTTAAAAATTCGTAGTCAAAGGGTTAAGTCTGAAATCAGGTATCCAGCATTTTCGAATAAAAATTTTTGATGGAAATATACCTAAGACTTGCAGAGTTTTCAATAATTAACAAAAATACTATTAAAAATAAAAGTTCATAGATTTATGTAAAGCATCACTTACCTGTTTTTTGAATTCATAAGCAATATAAGTTGCTCATAAGCGATAAAGATGCAAACCAAGGAAGTAGATCACGTGAAATCGCTTTTTGATAATTTTATGGACTTTGATCATTTTTTTTTGATAATTTTATCGACTAGTGCTGGCTATGGTATTAGCTATTAACTTAAACATTCATTGAAATGACAAATAGACATAAAGTCCTTCAGAAAATTTTCTTTTTAAAAGATACAGTTTTATAGCTCTGTCAACCGAAATATCATAGTGGTTTCTTTGAAATAGTAATCAGTCATGTTAATAGCAGCTGTAAAAAGACAAATTTTATAACACAATTTTGTATTCTTTTCAAAGCGTAAACACTGCAGTATTGCTAGCCAATAAAAGTAACTATAGAGGACAAGGTAACTATTCTATGAAGGTATTACTATTTAATGTCCATTTTGCGCAAAACTTTTGATAACTTGAAAATTCAAACATTTCAGAATTTACCAGACAGACAATCAAGCAAAAAAGCAATCAGAGTTTGTCATTACTTTTAATAAAACTGTCGACTTCGTAGGCGATCAGATCTCCCTTTCCTCTTTCTCAGAATCAAAATTATATTTATAAGGAAATCAATGGAGAAAGTAAAGGGAAAACGACAGTAGCATTAGCTTTTGAGGAAAATTGGTAATGAAAAAGCTAGGATTTTAGAATACAGAACGTTGGCAAGAAATGGATTGGAATTAATATCACTGAATACATAAGATAATGTGAAAGGCTTCAAGAAAATCCAATTTACCAATAAAAATAAAAATAATAATAATAAAAAAACTAAATTAATTATTTTAAAAAAAAAAAAATTTTTTTTTTTTTTAATGATCAACCAGTTATGATTATCTATCGAAGAAATGTTTATTTCTCATTTTCCTTCCAGAAATTATTTTACTCCTTAAGGAAAGAGACCTAAGTCTAATTGTCCTCGAAATCAATAAACTTTTATTCAAAATTAATGCCAATCTAATGCGGCTTAGACTAATTTAAAATTCTTGCTTGACACGCTTTCCTTCTAACAAGCAGGAAGTTTTCTTAAATCGAATAAGTGAATACTGTAAGAAGTCATCAAAGCCTTGTGCCTTTTAGAGGAATAAACCACCTCTCATACAGATTTCTGATACTTTTTGATTATTCACGCCCCGCCCCCAGTTTCAACTTGCGGTAGCAATGCCGTATTTTTTTTTTTTTTTTTGAAGATATAAGATGAAATAGATACTCACGCAAGCACTGGCGATTCCTGCGTGGTGACCAAAACATTCGGTTACTTACCATTAAAAGATCAATGGGTTTTGACACGATCGGATGTAAATATTTTGTAATTACGTCGTAAATATACATATAAATGTATATATTTTCTTTTTCTACACTATTTCAGAATCCTAAGTATGAGAAAAGAATACATTTTTAAATAACATTTCATTCTGAACGGAACTAAAGGCTATACTTTTCACAGAACAGTTTGCTCAGAACAGTTTGATTTGAATGAAGTATTTTCACAAGTTTTCGTTAATTACTTTAGAAAAAAAATTAAGGTAATTCGATTTTATTCGGTTAAGGATTACAAAAATTAAGATCAAAGTTTATTGTATTATCAATATTAAAATTATGCATTATTTGTTTTCTATTTATAGAGTTTCTTGCTAAAATACTTTCCCAAGTATGACATGATTTTTTTAGCTTCTGAAGCATCTTTTAAATCGAAAAATCTAAGTCAATTTATAATTAATGCTGTTTCGGTCCATTTCAAACTAGAGCACCTTTTATTTTAATAGTGAAATACGTTAAATAGTACTAAACTTTCTCTGAATATTTCTGAATAGAAATGGACTCTGAACAAAAAAGGATTCTTTTAAAATATTATTTAAAACTTGTAACCAGGTTATTATAAAATGTAAGGGAATAATTTTTTTAATTATACTTATCAGATTTTTTTACCCTTATTTTCAACAATGCATATTCTAAAACTCTTCTTTATTACTTCCTTAAGTACGCATCTCATGCTTTACAATACCCTTTAACAGATTGTTTTCCAGTACGAATTATTTTTGCTTAAATAGTTTTGTAAACTTATTTGTCAACAGGATTTCAGCTTATGTTTACAATTCAATGCTAAATTTCTTATATATTTAGATAATACTTATAATAATTATAAATTTAGATGCATTTAATAATTAGATTTCTTCACAGTAACTTTCACAAGAGTTTATGAATGAATAAATCCTTTATTTCAAATACATTTATAAATAAGTTAATAAATATTTACGTATTTTGTTACATGCTTATACTAAGGCAGATACATGCTTTTTGCAAACATATGCATACATACCCATACATATTTCATATTTTTCATTTTCGCGCATGTGCAAATCTTTAATTTCTGTGCGTTCACTGTATTTTTCGAGTAAAATAATGTACAATAATTTAGCATATACACGAAAGTTTTACATAAGATATATGTATGAATATAATTTGAATGAAAATTACATGCATTATTTTTAATACCCACTCAAAGGTCAGTTTTTTTTTTCGAAATTCCTCCACGATGGTATCTCTCCCTTTAGGCAGATAGCCCTTGCATGCCTTACTCTATTTAATAAAAACTTAACCTGACCTATGTGCCTAATTACAAATATTTTAACATGCATAATTTTATATCTACATTTGACCATCAAGTTTCAAACTTTTAACTTAAAACAAACTTTTAACTTTTCAAACTTTTAACGTTTTAGGATACATTCATTTTCAAATTCAAATCTTGTAGTAAATTCACGATCGGACCTCCTTTGGCAGGATACACAAATGTTTTGACCTCCGCCGATTACCCTATTTTCAAATTCTTAATAAGCTGTCTTGATGATGTGGCACGTTCACATGGTGACAACGTCTTGACCGCACATGGTACTTCCGTCGAATTCGCAAATGTGTTCCGTCTTTTGTTCCATACATGTGTGTAAAAGTGTACAAATCAAGGAAAAGTTAAGTTATTGGCATATCTGTGTGTATGTTTATTAATTTAGGCGAGGACAGCAGAATTTGCTGGTAATTTTATTTTTTAATTAACCCAAATAAGTAAACAGTGTAAACCCAAAGTGATTATTTTTCAGTTATATAAAAATAAAATGATGAGTTTAAAATGAGCAACTATAAAACCTCTTCTCTAAAAATTTTTAAAAAGTACATGCTACAATAATATGTGGATGACAAAAGGAAATTATTTTATTTAAAACATTTTGGCGTTTGAAACATAAGATAAAAGTAGCGAATACTCTATCAAGGGTATCGAAAGACGTATACAATTTTAAAGGTACCGTAAGATGTTTTTCATTAAATAAGCATAACATTTTTGCTAAAATCTATATTTTTGTAGTTCAACAGCTTAGAATTTTATAAAAGAAATTCATAATCAAAATCCGTGTTGTTAGTTACCGAAAAATAACCAAGATGTGATTTTTGCGTAAATGTCACTTAAACTACTCAAATTGCTACTATCCATCACACAATTAATGTTTTTTTATGCGTAAATGTCCCGTTTTTCGATTTGTACGGAACTGTCGTGTGTCGAAATACTATCGAAGTCTTGTCAAGGGAGCTTCTGAATGTAAATCCCATCTGGAGACCGAAGCTTCGGAGCAGTGCTTCACTTGTAGTGCGGAGTTGGCCCCTCCTTCCTTTCTTACCTCCATGGTTTACACACTTTAGCTGCTTAACTGTCACACCATGAGCTGTAAAAATGTTTCACTAGTGCCTAAGGTTCCTGGAAATATTTCTCATTGAAGCTTTCCATGGTAAAATGGTCTAATTTTTTTTCTCCGTTCCTGCAGTTTCCTTCTGAGAGCAAAGAAATATTTTTGCTTAAACTTCAGAGTTATCGGCCTTTAGGATGTTATTTATCAGAATGAGTAATGACTGAACAGAGCCATGTACTCGCACGACATCTAACAAATGCGTAATGCATGTAAAAAATATAAATATCAGCCATACAGACTTTTGTTCTTCCTATAAGATATTTTATAAAGTGCTTCTTTTTATTATCATTTATAAATAGAACTGTGCCTGTGGGTCGTAAAGATACTTAAATAAACGTCCTTCGGCGATTCACAAAGCTGCCAATGTGTTGCTGACTTTTCGTGAGGATACAAATAATCAGAAAGTACGGAAATTCTTTAATGAACTGCCCCCCCCCCTCCGCGTGTTTAGCAAAAGACATCAAATGAGAATGTATCATTTGGAATATTCTGAAAAACTAAGTACCTTGATTTATCTCTAATTAAAGTATTTTGCTTCATATCCCACAATTCTAACTTTTTTTTATATTTCAAAGGTGTGGTCTCGGATGATGGACGATGTTTTCGCAGCTGTGTAGAGCCAGACCAAAAGATCTGTGGAACAAAATCTCACTAAGACAATGTGAGTATAAATTTCTTTTCAATGAAAGTTTCAAACATATCTCAAGCAGTGTTCGGCATACTGATCTTATCCGTCTATTGATGAATTTTTTTAAACCAGTATCTTAATGTAATAGCCTATTTATTTATTCGCATACAATCCCAAAATGGCTGCATAGATTTCCAAATGATTATAAGACAGAATAGAAGGGAATTATGCTGCTTTTTACTCCAAAAGTTTAATATAGCTGACAGTCCTCTCCGTGTTTTCATTAGATATCCAAGTTTTGATTTTTAGCATTTCCTAAGAAAAAGATTTCCTAGTATTAAATGAAGGTATTGAATTAATGGTGCTTAAACTGTGCAAATTCCATTTCCCTGCAATACTTAGAATTTTGTAACTTGTGAATGACAACCTATTTAAAATATATGAAAACAGAAGTAAATCAGCTTAGTAGTTCTCCATCATGTTTTAGAATTCTGTGTATGTAAATAAATACGTTTGAATATTTAAAATTGAGCTCTCTTTATTTCATATGGTGTCAGGAGTGTTTTGTTGTAAAAACACAGTTTATAGCCACCATAACCGATGAAATTTGACAGAAATTTTGCTTTCGGTTGGAAGACATAGTTGCAATCGTTTGCAATTTATGAAACAGCGAGTTGCTTATATAATAAAGAACAGATGAGAGTTCATTCTTTTCTTCTTGTCACAGGAATTCTCAGTCCTTAAAATATTTAACGCATTTCATACAGCAGACGGAAAAGAACTTAAAGGGAATTAAGCCAAAATTTACAGAATACTTTACATCTAAGAAAATTACACGCGAAACACATTTTCTCGTTATTAGAAATCATACGGCATCGGTAGTCATAGATGATTATGTTACAAAAATAGATTATCTAAATTTACTCAATTGCCAGAAAGTTTAAGAAAAATAAGACATTTTTTACCTAAAACACAATCTAGTAAGAGTAAGATTACTGCATGAAATAGAATTAACTTTAGGAAAAGCTCCTGATATATGCAGATCCTGCAGAAATAAGGCGCATCAAATGAGAACAATAAAAGGTGAAAATACTGTTGCAAATGGCAAAAGAAAAAAGTAAACATAATAAGAATACAATTAAAGAGATAAATATTTAGAAACAAGGTTCTGAATGAGGAACATTTTATGAATATCGAATGTATCCTGCGTATGAAAAAATCTGGCTTAGATTCAAAATGGCAAATCATTTTCCGAATCAATGTAAAAGCTGTAAAATAATGATAAAAAAATAAAATAAAACCTTAAAATCTGAAAGGTTTCAGATTTTAAATTACGTCCAAGGGAGCGTTTTTAACGTTTTGTGTGTTGCCTTTGTTTATTAAATATCATGTTCTTCGCAACTAAACGATAAAATTCAGTTCAACAGCAATATCGCAAAATAATTTTAAAATGAGTATATCTTTAGAATTTCCGCTACACAGTTCCACGCGCTTTAGATAAAAAGGTTTTTTTCCCCATAGAGTGTTGTCATTGCTCGCTTTTAAATCGTTTGAGTTTGTTCATCAAAAATTCGTTAAATTTTTAAAAAATATGAAATAGATAATAAAACAAATTCCAAATTCGTGCTTCCAGATACGCATATTCGGGCCGAAACGTACGTTATTCAAAACTGGATGGCTCCAGGTACCATTGTTTTATCACATTTGGAGAAATATATATACATTTAAGCAGATTCTTCATTATTCATAATTTCTTTAACTGTAATACAGCACTGAAAGACTTAGTGGCAACAGTTTGAAAAGTGATGCAGACTTTTAATGTTTCCAACTCCAAATCGCAAAACGAAAACAATAGCCCTTCAGGGACAAAATACCTTTGGACTAATAAAAATAAAATAAAATAAAATGAAGAAAAATCTGAAAGATTTCATATTTTAAATTACTCCCTAAGGGACGATTTTTTTCCCCTTTTGTGTGTTACTTTTATTTATTAAATAGCGTGTTCTTCGTACTTAAAAACCGTAAAATTCAGTTCAAGAGCAATATCGCGAAATAATTTTAAAATTAAAAAAAAAATCTGAAAGATTTCAGATTTTAAATTACGACCAAATGCGCGTTTTTTTTTAACGTTTTGTGTGTTACCTTTTTTTATTAAATATCATGTACTACGTACTCAAACCATAAAATTCAGTTCAAAATCAATATCGCAAAATCATTTTAAAATGAACATATCTTTAGAATTTCCGTAAGTCTCGTGCGCTGGAGATAAAAATGTTTTTTTTTTCCGTACAGTGTTGCCATTGCTCGCTTTGAAATCATTTAGTTTGTTAATCAGAAATTCGTTGAAATGTTACAAAACATAAAATCGATAATAAAGCAAATTTCAAATTCAAAATTAGGGCTTCCAGATGCCCATATTCGCAGTAGGATTACGTCATTCAAAATTCGATGGCTCTAGGTTTTATCACAATGCGAGAAACATGCATACATTTATGCAGATTTTTCATTTTTTAAAATTTAATGCAGAGCGATAACATTTAGTGGCAACAATTTGAAAAGTGAAACGGGCATTCAGAGTGAATCGACGCAAAATCGCAAAACGAAAGTAATAGTCCTTCGGGACTAAATCCCTTTGGACTAATAAGCATATCTTTAGAATTTCCGATACATAGTCTCACGCGCTGGAGATAAAAATGTTTTTTTCTGTATAACGTTGCCATGGCTCGCTTTAAAATCCTTGAATTTGTTAATCAAAAATTCGTTAAAGTTTTACAAAATACGAAATCGATAATAAAACAAATTCCAAATTTCAAATTTGGGCTTCCAGATGCCCATTTTCTCAGGAGACAAAATTGACGAACTGAAGAAAGAGAGTGAATGTGATGAATACTACAGTGTTTAAAGAAATGTAATTTAGAAGATTGGCAGGAAAGAATCAATTAAAACCTCAAGGCAAAGTATTTTGGAACAGTAAAAATTGACTCGCTTTTCAAAGGTGGAAAAATAATTATCCCTCTATGTATGGGGAAAAAAAAGATTAAATTTCATACATAAGGGTTACTTCGGCTTAGAAAATGTAATAAAGAGCTAGAGATGTTCAATTTTAACCACTTATAAAACAAATTGGAGATTTAATGTATGAGGAATTTTTCGGTTTAGAAAGTATAAGAAAAAAGCTAGAGATGTTTTATTTTGACAACTTATAAACAAATTGATGGAAGATAAAATTTCAAAATGTTCTGTATGTAAGGAATATCAGAACAAAAGTGTAAGGGAATTTAGAATACCATATAATATTCCTAATTTACTTTGTATATAGTTTGAACAAATTTATTGGAGATGAACAAAGATGTACAATTATTAATTGTAGACTGTTATTCAAACGTATCTAAATTACTCTAAATCTCTGAATTCTTGAAGTCACGCAGCGATTGCTTATACTGAACTCAGTTTTCAAGAATATGGTTTACCACTGATAGTGATATCTGATAATGGACCTCAGTATGTAAATAAAGAATTTACCGAAATTGTGAAAAAATAGCAATTAAACATATAGTAAGGCGTCTGACCATACACAGTAGAGTGAATTAGCAGAGCGTTCAATAGAAACGGGAAAAAAAAACCTTTAAAGAAACAGACAGATCAGGCTGATCCTTACATTGTTAGCTCACATGAGCACTCCAACTAGTGAGATCTTAATATGTAACCATAAAAAGTTTAGAATCTATTAAGTTTTAAGCTTGAAAAATCAGTGTTCTCACTGAATCTTCCAACTGTTAGTTGGATGTGCTCTAACCACTTAACAACTAACCGTAAAAACAATGTGCGAAAGAATAAGAAAATTCCTTACATTTCCAGTTCGCCAAATTCAGGTAGATTTGATCGACTCCAGGATCCGGTCGGCAAAATTCACTTAGTAAAAATCCGTCAGTAAGAGTTAACGTGCACAACATCGGAAGCCAAGAAACGAGAAAAATGAACTGTGCACTTGTCAGAATTCAAACTGGGGAAATTCCACTGCTATTTGGACATGCTAACCACTTACATTACAAGATCACGCCCAGAAGAATATGGTAATTTCTTATGAAATAAATTTTATAGTCTTACAAAACTGGAAATGAAAATTAAATGAAAAATATGAATTTTTTTAATAAAATAAGTTTTTATTTAACACTTATGAAATAATGCTGACATCATTTCGACTATCACTATTTGCCCACCAATAGATAAATAGTTAAAAATCTCTAAACACAGTTCGGCTCGAGCTCGAATTTCGGAGAATGGACTGGCTGCATGGGTGTTTCCATGATTATTACCACGCGAATATCATTTTCTTGTTAAATCATGAGTACAATGTAAATATGACCCAGTTTAATTTAGAAGTCAAACAAACGACTCAGCTTCTTTTAAAAAAATTTCCACGAAGGCATCCTTTTCTTAGATATATTATCTTCGTATGCTTGCCGTATTTAAACAAATAAACAGTTACATAATAAATTTAAGAAAGGTTTTCCATCATTTGTTATTTTCCCATCATTTATGCTTTTACATCATTTTATTAGTTGCATACTCTTAGATAAAATAAATTCATGATTAAGATTGCTAAAATTAAATGAGAAGAAACGGACACCATTTTGAGCAACAGCAATTGTTGAATGCATATATTCTAAAGCACTTCATTAAAATGCGTTTCGGTTCATGATTCAGACAATGCTTTCAGAGAGGAGCTGCTCATGGCTGCCACTATGCACGTCGCTGTTAGTAAACCTGCGGCAAAAATTTTTTTGTAAAAGTATTTGTTAGCCAAGCAAGTCCATTGAGAGAAGCGTTTTAAAGGGTTAAGAGCTCACTCATTTTCTTTCTTATCACAACATGTATTTTAAATAAATGCATCCGGTAAATGTTCAGTAGGAACTTTTATTTAGAGATCGTGTTAACAATGGGCTGGTTTTCCCCTCTATTTCACCGATATCTAATTCTACTTGTGGTAAGTTTGTTGCCACTCACAAGCACTAAAAATAATTCCATATTATTATCGATTGTTTGCTAGTAGTTCCAAACGATTACCACGAGAGGAGGGATACTAGCGATCGAACAGAATAAAATTCTTCGTGTTGGCTAAAGGCTTGGAAGTGTAGCTACAGCGACTAATAGGATGCTTTCCTATATAAGAGGTGAAATTTTCTGTGGATTATTATTAGCTTCTCTACTATAGAATCCTGTTCTGTTCAGTCATTAGAATTTAAAAGTTTTTTAATTTAAAAGTTTGGTTCATGTAAACGTGCGGATGGTTTGTGTATTTCTATAGAAAATATAAGAAATGAATTTCCAAGTTTAAACAAAATCCGAAACTTCCAATCTTTATTTAAAGAGTAATTAAACGTATTAAACAGTACACAGTATTGAGGAAAGTAATAGATTAGGAAAATATGCCAAACTTATTGATAATAAAAATAAATATAATTTTTTGGGTGCATGCGTATAAAGAATCCTAAGGTCTTACAAAATAAGGCAACTTTAACGGCATTAATCTTTTTCTTATCAGGGTCTATTAGAGGAAGAAAGAAGGAAAGAAATGTCTTCCTTTTAGTAGCTGAAGAAAAAAATTGAACTGTAATATTGTTGTAAGGAAAAATACGCAGATTTTGAACTGTAATTTAACATTTAAAGAATTAGAAATAATTTATATTTATACTTTTCCTACCATGTCCTCATAATGGTTATGTTTTTCGCATAATGAATGTTTTCTTATCTTTGCTAAGTTACGAATCGGAAAGATTTTAAGCATTCTATTTTTCAACAGTTACTGGGCATTGCGTAATTAATGCTTTTACTTCAGAATCTAATGCTTTTACTGAGAAAGGAGATCTATAAAAATCAGACTTATTACTCTATTGAGTATCATTAAAGACTGAGCTTGTAGGAATTCAAACTACTTGCATGTTAATTTTGAGATCCGTAAAAAACAGTTAGACGACTTTTCGTCTCATCTTAGCTAAATAAAATACCAAATCAAAAGAAGATTTAAAATAAACAGTCAGACGACTTAAAATAACACCAGTTCAGAAGAAGGTTTAAAATAAACCTTTTTATTTAGACGTCAGCTTAACGGTTACGCAACTTGTGTATTGAGAGACAAATCAAGTGTGCTTCACTTGCAGGAACTTAGGAACAAACGTTTAAGTATATTCAAATACTAAATTAACGAGGAAAAGCACCCCTACAAACCTCGGCTCAGCCTTTCAAATTTTCAAGAGCAATTGCTGGAAAAGCTAAACCCTAAATAAGTAATCTATAATAGCATAACGGTCAACATTAATTGCCAACATCTCTCTCTAGAAGGCAAGTGCTCTGTACTTATTAACCACTTTGCATCCTCGTGAAAGCCGACGAAACTAGAAGTGAAAACATCTAGACAAAATATTAATTAACTGGTTAATTAATATAAAAACCATACGAGCTTTGTATATTATATAAGGGTGCTGCTGTGGTAGAATAATTAAAACTGCTATGTTAATAATTTTTTATGTTTTTCATCATTAATAAGCTTGTAGTTTTTACTGTAAAATAAATGCGTTTAGTTTTACAGTATTCAGCAATATTTTATACTATCTGTAACAAGAAGCAAAGTAGTTTTTATATCCCTAAAAGAAAGCTAACCCATTTTGTTCTCATAGTCAAAGGCGGACTGATTGAATCGAGCAAGTCACAGTCACGAAGGGGTCGGCATTACTTAGGGCTCCTAAATTAATAATTGTTTTTTTAAAAATGGTAAATAAAGTTTGTGTCTTAAGATGTCGGTCCACTTCATAATTTTCATTTTTCACAATATAACATTACAAGACTTTCTTATATACTTGGACAGTATATAAAAAGTAATTCTTCGCTAGTGGTTTGATTCATGATTTCCTGCGAAACTTTGCATTTCATCTACTGGGGAAAATTATTTTTATAGTTTATTGAAAGTTACCTTAAACGAAATTAAAGCAATATTTATTGAAAAACATTTCTTCCCCATAGGGTAGATTAGTAATTTTGATGCGATATGTTAGTATAATATTAGATATTTCTTGACTTCTTTTTAACTTCCTTATACTTTGTCCTGAACCATTGTTTTATTATTTATTTTATTGTTTTATTGTTATTGCAAATCGTGACCTCCCTTTCAGCCCTTTCCACTTCAGTTGTTTGAAAGTCAGCCTTTCTTTCTCATTATGGAAGGAATTTTTATATTTTTTTAACAAATAATTATCACTAAAAATCATGTTGTAGCTTAAAATTGTATTGTATACGTACCAGTCTGACTTCATACTTATCTATTCTGCTTCCTGACTATCAAATACTTATATGTAAGAAAGCCTCTCACTGTTTGCTTTAGAAGCAAAAACTCACACATTTTAAATAGTCATAATAAATTTTGCATGAAGCAAGGGAAATCTCCTTAGGAAGCTTTTTAAAGTGGGAAGAGAACACTTATTTTAGCCGGAAAAGAAAGACATATCCTGTGTTTGAATACTATATAGTAATTTTGCTTGTCAGATTATCACAAAAAATCCATTTCTGTATAAATAGTTCATCACTCTACTCCGCGATAAAACAGTGCACTTTCAAAAATAGGAATGATTAAAAATAATGAATATTTTATTAGAAACTATCATAGCAACGTCATTTGAGATATTTATGAGTATTTGAGACACTTTATTTTAAAATTAGATTCAGTGCAAGTATAATTGTAAAACACTTTAAATTTTCGCTTTCATTTTATAAAGTCTTTGTCTCTTTGGGAACATAAACTTTTAAAAGGACTCTTGAAGACTTATATTCTAGCCTTGTGAAACTAAACAGAGATCAGAAGAAGAGTGTATGAGGCCCTTTTATTCAAGCATAAAATTAACAAATGACCCAACTTGGGTTACAGAAAGCCAGAACTTCTGGCTTAAGAAAAATACGTAGCGAATAATAATTTCAAGGTGTTGTAGATTAGCCTAACGGCTCACAGAATACTTTAACGCGCAGGAAGAGCTTTGGTTTGTAGTAAACCGGCGATACAAGCCTAATGGCGAGAACACATCAACGCCGCTAGCGCAAGTCGTTAATAATCACAGCACAACGTGGTCTGGAATAGGCAGGCACGCTCTAAAAATAACTTCGAAATTCTTGCTTAAATAGCACTTCATTCTACCTTAATCTGAATAAAACTCCCGCTATCTCATTTACATTCTGGCATGAAAAGCGTGGGTGAAAAGAGAGTAATAGAAAGGTCAAACTTAAAATGAACTATTAGTTAAAAATAAAAAGATAAACCTCACAACTTAATGCATAGAAATTTCAAAATAGTCTAGCCGAAATTTTTCCATAGAACTTGACATAGCCACACATCAGAATAGCAAAAATATATTGCGATGAATAAAATAGAAAGTCATCTTTGCGAATTAAATGCCACCAGTTTCAGATATGAATGGTGTATCTGAAGGTTTTCTGAATAGCGAAGGGGCAGACTATCATTGTGTCATAATTTCACGCATCTCAGCCACTCGACTCAGATTTAGTGTTGACTTTAAATGGAAAGGTTGAAATAAGAACTATTCTTAACTACAGGGAGGATTTTTTAAAACCCCTCAGCTGGAAATGCTTGTAGTGGGACTTAACCCTTATAAATATTCATAGGTTAGGTTCAGAGAAAATTCAAATAACCACAGTCATTCTACGCATGTGGTGACAGAACCACTTTGCTGAACTCGATTCCAAATTTTCCTTGAAAACAAAGCAAGAGTAGAGAATAATACAGAATCTAAGAGTCTCATGTTCGTCTTATCCTGACAAATAAGCTCTGGAAAAGGATCTCAAATTGAAAAATGTTTTTAGTACCTCCGTTTTTGTGAGGGCATTACACAACTGTAATTGCCTTAAACCGAATTCGAAATTCAGCCTGAAAGCATGATGAGATAATCATCAGTCTGACCTGGGCGTCTATTTGAATCCCTGATTTCTCTTAATTTTGGGTCATCTTACTAATTCAACTTTTACTTTTTTCGTATAATATTTTGGTCTGCTAATAACGAGAACGGTAAGGTAGCTGAAATGTAGTAGGCCCTAGCTTGAGTTCATTTACCGGCGAGATCTACCAGTTGTATAGGAGATACAGAGGTTTGTATAGGAGGTTTCGTAGTTTTCTTCATGTGCAACATGGAAAAAAACTTGTTCCTCTCAAAAAAGCCTTCACAAAGGTATCCTTCTCCTTAAACAAGCATCCTCCGTGTGTTTTGCCAAAATCCATTTAATCCAAACAAATCCGGACAATTTCTTTGCTTAAAAAAAATTCTGCACCAATTAATTAGATGGCTGTGTAAAGGGTAAATCATAGCGACGAAACGCCTAAAATTCCAAATTTGAAAATTTACTCAATATAAGAGTATATTGTTAAGTTAGAATAAATTAAATATTCGTCTACACCACCAAACCATAACTACGAATTTGTAAATTTGTTGCTTCGAAGAAACATGTAAGCAATAAACGGTTAAGTTTTGACATGTGCTTGATTTTTGAGAATAATCAATAATAACCTCTATGCAGTAATTCTCAGTATTTATTTTAAAGAATATAATTTTCACTTTAGAATGGTCTAAAAGGTCAAAGGTAGCGTTCAAAGTGCATATAAGTCGGCGCGGGGGGATTAGAATTTTTGCTGTAGAAGAATGCTTACGGTAAAATATAGCTGTCAGAAATGTTCATCATCGTATTAATGCAGACGTTAAGCTGCCATCTTTCTACGAGAGATGGCAGAATTAGATTCCAGTAAAGCCAATCAATATGTCATCGACACCACTCCGAAAGCATGAATCTGCCTATTCTACTTTTCTTGCATAATTTCAGCATTTTTATTCTTTTATAAGTCATTTTTCATTTTTGTCCTTGCATAATTTTCACATAAACGTATTTTTAGTTAGGTTTTCGATGTCTGAAGTACATCAACAGAGGGAAATGTATATAAAATGAATTAACGTGTAAAGACGTAACGTGGTATTTTCTAAAATGGCTTGTTTAACCCCCCTTTCTTTCGAAGCAAGGATTTTTTATATTCGAGTTACGGACTTCGTGATTTTTATATTTTCTTTCTGGAAATTGCTTGAACTTCCTGACTGGACTTTTGAAAGTTTTTATTGAACGATTTTCACAAAATGCCCCTAATAAGGACTGCATTCTTTAAACTGCGGTTGAACTTCTGAGACATCCGGATCGGTTAGGCGGAATTGTATGCAGTAAAAAACAAAAACATGCGACGGCAAAAGCATCATTATCAGTTAGCCATCCTAATGGTAGCTCTTCTTGGGTTAATGACATATTATCTTGTGCAATAACACTGGTTATAGCAGCAAAGAGGAGCCCTGCACTTGATTTGGGGCCGTCTTTCTCCTACTGTTCGGCGCTGCCCACTCGCTACTTGAAGTTGGGACTTGAGCTGTTAAAAGAAAAACGAAAATCACTTGCCACACGCAATTTATTTCCTGAGTTTGTTTGTTACACGATAAGCAGGAAAGATTACATTTAAATTAGGAGACTTTCTCCCATCTCCAAATTGTTGGAATATTAACGAGCGCTTTGTACTGAAAATGTTTGAAACGAGTGACGAGTAGCTTTATGTTGTTCCGTTTGCCTGATTTAAAATACACTGTCTGCGGTCACAAAAAATGTATATGTCACATTCTAAATAATTAAAGTCATTCATTTAAACCGTGTCATCAATTCAAGTGACTCTACCATAGCGAGTATGGTACATATTTTTGGTTTGTTAATTGAATAAGGCACCATTAAGGGGACAAATGCCTTTATAGAGGACTTACAAGGAAAACTGGTTCATATATATATGTTGCACATGAGGAAAAAGTACAAAAACCTCATGCAAGCCCATTCGTCATAATTTGAACTCAGATTGAATTACCGATGTTCAGCTATTTTATTTACTCAACCACTTGGTAGTTGATTTTAAAAAGTAATTGAAAGTATAGTGAAACGTATTAGAACTCTGCTCTCCTGAACTGTCTGGAGCGATACTTTTCGGATAATACAACTCTTAACGGTAACTACTAATTAACTAAAAAACTAAAGCAGATTTAACGATGTTAAGAAATAGTACGTATTAATTACGTTATATTTAATTATCTACAGAGTTAAATATTTATTATCTATTTTTAGGTGATTAACTATTTCTTTGAATTCTTTTATTCAAAACTTGCAGTAAATTACAAAGTACGGTTGTAAAGAGCTTTTATAATCAGTAAAGCTATGTTACCGTAGAGTTTCTTGAACAGCATGTCGAGTGCTGTAGATTTTTAGAAATTTTGATACGAATTATGTTTTACTATCATTTCGTTTAAGCCTTTTTACGGTACTGTTCCGCGTTTCGGTATGGTGTTAAGCGGTGCGAGCTGCCATATCATTGGACCCCGCTCATATTCCAGAAAAGACATGAACTATAAATGAATAATGCTTTTGCAGTATGCAAGCCTATTAAAATCCATCGAATTAAAAAACTCCTCGAGGTACTTACTGTAAGGAAGAGAAATATGATGTACTTGGATTCCGTCTTTCTGGGCTGCACTCGATCAAAATTAGGATGGAGCTGTGCTAAGTCACATTGTCACCTGTCGGTACCATTGCTTTTTCCTGATGGCTGTGATGAACTCCTGGACCTGATCTAGGAGGATAAGCAACAACAGTAGTATAACAACAACATTTTTAATGGACAAATATGACTGAAATCAAGACATACATGTTTGATTACAGAGATAACAGGCGTCCGGTTTTTCGATGATCTAATTTTCATTAAGATCCTCATGATTTCGATTCTTCACTCATAAAGCGTATAAGGTATTTCTCCCGCCTTCTTCGCATGCCTTCGTAGTGTAGTGGTCAGCACGCTCGACGCGAGAGGTCCTGGTTCGATTCTCGGCGAAGGCGTTGCTAATTTTTTCATTCTTCTGCTTCCCCCCCCAAAAAAAAAACTAATGTCTCTACACTGGCGCCCGAACTAAAAAAAGGTGGTGGATGATAATTCTCCACCACCGGGATTTGGCGATTAGGTCCCCTGAACCCCAGTCACCCTTTAAAATGGGAAGTATATAAGGTATTTCTTCCGCCTTCTTCGCATGCCTTCGTGGTGTAGCACGCTCGACCTGTAACCGCGAGGTCCGTGGTTCGATTGCCGGCGAAGGCGTTGCTTATTCTTCTGCTTCCAAAAAAACTTGATGTCTACAAGCGTTCATCCTATCTTTTTATACTTCATAAATTTAATTATCTAAGTTTTAGTTCATTTTTACTATGCTTTTATGCGTTATCTCAAGTTTTGTTTATACGCCCCGCTTCGTAAGTAATCTGCAATATGGCATTTGCACTTTTCCCCGATTGGTCTATAAAGTTTGTCTTTTTATAGCCATTCGTGTTATTCGAAAACATATACCTAATTATATATTTTTTATAATATAATTAATGCGGTTAAAATGATATTATTGAATATTTAATAAATATGCATTTATAGCTTAATTATTAATTAAATGTATGACTGCATATTTTTAAGTAAATAAAGGCGATTCGTTTTTAATTGAAGACATTTATACAGTTTCTTCTTGAAAGACTTTTTTCTCTCGAATTCAATATGTATAAACATTATTCTCATAGATTTGCCGAATCTCTAGAAGAAACTACGAACCATTTAAATATAACTTAATCAAATTACAAATGCTCTTTGTTCTGTTACATATACCCGAAACTGCAGCTGTTTGCATAGTAATATGCAGCTGAATTTGAATATCGAGTTATTTGCAGAGCTTACATTTATATAGTCAACAGATTTTAGACTGGCACGTATACTAATTTCTGAAACATATAATTAATTTAGGGTTATTACCTAATTTTTCTTTCCGTGCCACATTTAGATAAAGGTCTAATGGAATTTTGATTTAATGAATTTGCACTTGAAATTTTTTTAACTAATAGCTTTCCACAACTGAATATGGAAAAACATATTACAAACAGATAGGTAAATAAGAAATATGATATGGACACCACATGACTTCCTTGTCCGGCCTATTAAATTATACATATATTTTGCTGCACTTCATGTGACCTTAATTTCTCGAAATTAATTTCAGATATATTTCTCATTTAATCATTTCAGTTCTCACTTTGCGCCAAGCCAAAGATACATGAAAACTAAAAACACGTAAAATTGTAAAGAAATGTTCATTAAAAATCGTAAAATACATAAATACATAATACCAAATACAGTTAAAAACAGTTAAAGAAAACAATTTTTACAATTGAAAATAAAGTTTCTATGTCCAAACAAGCAATTAGGCCAACGGGCAGAAAGACAAAATTTTAGATGCACAAACATTTAAAGTTAACTTCTGGTCTCATTGGGCAAAAAGACACCGGAGTTGGTGCACCTACTGATGAGCATATAAAAAATACTTAAAAGAAATTACATAACTTATGAACTTAAAAATTTTCATTGTCGGATAGCATGAAAAGCTCGTCATATTTGTCTTCCGTTATAACTTCAGATACGTCATCGAATTCTGTCTCATCTTCGCCATCGTTGTTACTCTGATCCATAAATAAATAATTATCTTGCGTTCCATCTAGATCATTGGTTCTCAACGGGGGCGGTACCGCCCTCCAGGGGGCAGTGGAAGGATGCTGAGGAGCGATGGACTTGTTTTGGGCGACCGGGGGGCGGCGAGCATGTCTTGACATTCCAACTTAATTTAAAAACTTTATTAATTCGATTATAAGACTTACACCATTTGTACCAGCAATAAAACGATCTTACGTGACGGTTTCCCTCATGCAATTCTAAGAATGGTGAGACGAACTGCAAAACATTCATCCTGACAAATCAAGATTTGTCGTTTTTTTCCAAGCATCAGAGCCAAGTTTCTGAAGTCACCGTTTGTCTGGGAGTTACTAGAACCTCATCAAAAAAATGCGACGATAGTTTGATAAACTCTTATAATATATCAAAATTAATTGTTAAATCGGGAAAGTTCATACCATGGAGGAAGATCTGATACAAAAAAGAGAAGTCGACTCCAAGTTCTGAAAAGAGGGGACTTGCGCCTTCATCTTTCTAAAAAATATTGAACCGAACATTCAGAAACTGGCTCTGAACCATTAATAATAGACAATCCCACTGATCATACTTGATTGTTTCATTGATATTAGTCTTTTAGTGCTTTTTTTCTATTTTTTAAATTATTTAATTAAGAATAAAGAATTTTTAAACATAAAATATCGCTTAAACAATTTTTCTGGCATTAATCATTTCAGTTTTAACAGAAGGAATGCAATTACCTTCCAGACAAAACTTAAATAAAACATAGACTTAAATCAAAATAATTTGGTGTGCAAGTCTACTGAAAAAATTACTTAGAATTTTTGCTTTTTATAATTCAGAAAGCCCCTTTCTCATTCCTAAATTATAGGATTTTCACAAAGGGGGGAGGCGCTGAAAAATTTTTCCCTCCTTAGGTAGGCAGCAGCTTTGAAAAGGTTGAGAATCACTGATCTAGATTGTTGGGTATAGTATAATTTTTTAATGACTTTTGAGCTACGTCGGGGTTAATTTTATTCCGTAATATTATTATCCGCTCACACACTATTTCTAGTCTGACATGACTCATTTGGCCTCCTTTTGTAAATGTTTTTTCGACTTCTTACATCCACGTATTCCACTTTCCTCTTAAATTTTCTTTGAATGGTTTACTGATACATCAAAGGCTGAATTAATGGTGTTAATAAGCCTGGGATAACGGCCATGTCTGTATTACAATCTTTCAACAATTTCTACGTATTACTCGTTATATGGGATCTGAATAGGTCTCAAAGTAAGACTTGCTGGATTCTTTAAGCAAAGGCAAAAAAGGAAAAAAAATTACTTCTGCCAAACAGTTATTAACTCAAATTTCGCACTGCTTTCATCCATTCATTCTCACGAACATGAGTGAAAACACCATTTGGACAATTACATTTAGGCAACGTCATTCTTTTAAAAACAACTATGTGTTTTATTTTTGTTCTACCCGTTAAGCAGGAATTCAGCACTTTGAGGGGAGATTTTTAGTGACCTGTTTCTTATGTGAACCTTTTTTTCCTTCCACATCATTGTTTTATTTCCTATCATATCAAACATTAATGGAGTTTCATCTACATTTCCAGTTTGTGTCAGTATATACATTTTTGCCTTCGTAGGTCAATAATAAATTTCTGGAAACTCATTAATTCGTCGTCCAAATCTTTCGAAAGCCTTTGCGAAACTTTTATTTTTTTCTCGTAGAACTAAATTATTCGGTGCTGTGAATCTACTATACCAGTTCAAAGATTCTTTAAAGTTTTAACTTTCATTTGCATTCCTTTCCCCATTTAAAGGCAAATAAACATATGATATTTCTTGATAAATTAATCCATTCTGACGATTTCCTAGGACCCAGTTCGCAACACTTTCTTCTAGGATAAACCATTTCATTACTCCTTTGCTCAAAGCATATTTATTTATTCTTTGGTACAAAAATTACTGTGATTTCATTTTTCTTCCTCTCAAGTACAGAACTTTCACCTACACCGAATATCCTTACTGCAGTACGATTTCAATTTTCTTTCGCAAATTGAATGACTTTGTATTTAAAGCCAGCACTGGCTATTTTTCTTTTAACAGGAGCCATATTTCCTACTGAAAGGAATACTATATCAACAATATTTCAACTAAAGCAAATGGGATTTACTGAAGATTGCGATTACTTCAAACTTCATGTCAAAATCACGGCTTCAAATGACTAGGAAACATCGTTGAAAAACGTCTGATTCCTAATTCCGCGTTACAAATGTATTCTTACCCCAAATTATGTTCCGCTTTTCTCGAAGCTATAAAAAGTTTCGTGCGCACCTGCATTGAAGACAGCCGAACCTGCTGCAGAATTATTTACTCTCTCAAGCATTTCCTCCACATGTATAATGTTTCTCCTATGGCTTGTAAATTCAATATACTATAAGGTATTTTCCCGCTCCTTCAAGCATGCCTTCGTAGTGTAACGGTAGCACACTCGGAGCGTATTCGAGAGGTCCACGTTCGAGTCTCGGCGAGTCGCTAATTTTTCACGTCTTCTACATCAGAAACTTAATGACTCTACAATACATTATTCGAAAATATGGGAAAAATCTTCAAATGAATAACTGCAGAAGATAGCAGTATTGCACATGTACTTTTCGGGTTTTTTCATAAAGAAAAGTTTGTGCGTTATATGGCAAATGTACCTAATTTTTTTTAAAAAATTCTAGTTTTGGATTATAGGTGCACGTAATACAAGCGTTGCTCGTTATACACCAAAATATACGGTAATTCAGTCACTTTTAAAGCAAAATATGCACAATTTATCAAGATTACGTACATTTCAAAAATTAGGTACATTTAAAAAATCAAGAAATATTTATATCAATTTAAATTATGCCCTTCTTTAGTTTAAGAATCTTCCTCAGCGACTCAATGGAAGATGGTCATCCCAGCAGAATAATACTTAAAAGACGGAAGAATCTTTAATTCCATTCTGTTTGCAGCGTCAGGTCCTGGTCACATTTAGTCCTAGTTATTTCCACAAACAGCATGGAATCAAAGAATCTTCCTTTTTAGAGTATAATGAAGGTTTTGATATCATAATGATACCACTTATACCCCTTCTAAAAACTAATTGCAAGGCTGTTTGGAATGTCATGCACATGTTTTTCAGTTTTGCAGTCTTTGAACCAAAATAAACAGGGAATAGTGATGGAAAACTTACTTTTTATATTTTGTATTTTTTTAGATTTATTTTGTCATTTTCATCTTTATTAATTCCTTGTATAAGGTATTATTCCCACCTTATCAGCAAGCCTTCGTGGTGTAATGGTCAGCACACTCGGCGCGTATTCGAGAGGTCCAAGGTTCGAGTCCCCGTCGAGGGCACTGCTCATTTTTCACGTTTTTCCAGCATCAAAATAACCTAATTACTCTACACTTGTACGGAGTAAAGGAAGTATTGTAATCGCGAAAAATTTCAGGTATCATATTTCACCAAAAGTATCCATTTTGATCGCTCTGGAATCCATCTGAACGATTTTTTTTGCGTGATATCTGTACGTACGGACAGAGTAAAGGACTATTTTTTCCAAAATGGATTGTAAAATGGATTTAAAATGGATTCAGAAGAGTCTCTTACGTACGAACATGTTGACTCGTACGCCAGTTCCTTATTTTCTTTATTGCCCTATACAAAGAGGTAGAAATACCTATTTTACCTATATTCAGCCATGTGTATACACGCTGTATGCTGATGAATAATTTATCAAAGCATGCAAATCAGAATTCTTGGCGTGAATGCAGCCTGTAACTGCTGAAGTACAGGATGGGCATAAAATGACTTTTACTCTATACGAAGCTAACAGGCCCATGTTCAAAAAATCTATGTGAAACTCTAAATGTAAGAGTTACCAATGATCATTGATATATCACATAGATATGATATAGACATTTCGCTTAAAGCGGTAGCTGCTTGGGTTATGTGATTTTCTGCACCTTTAGTGCAGTCGCATGCCCTGATGAAAACTATGAGTGTTCACATTAACTAAGCGTTCTCGCTTTTTTTTTCCCCCTTTGTCCTTCGTTCCTTTTTTTTTTTTTTTTTTTTTTTTTTT
>KK114556.1:1121400-1135136 GCA_000611955.2 Stegodyphus mimosarum
AGAAAATAGAAGAGTAGTAGTGTAGAAATACCAAAACTTGAATGAAATTAATTTTTTTTTTATATTCGTGAACTATAATTTAGTACCTAACAAGCAGAAAAAAGGGTTGATCACATCACCTTTCCCTGAAGCCATACTCCTACCCTGGCTGAAAACTCTGCTGTAAATAGTAAACTGATCACCAGTGTTATATACTAAGCTGTAAAATACTAGTAGTTTAAACAAATATGAATTGCGTTGTGTTTGTACCCTTTTAAATTTCGTTTCAACAACCCGAAGAGCCTTGCTACTGGTGAAACCATGTTGTGTAATCAGAAATTCAAGTAAACACATAAAATCAATAATACAAACTTAGTTTATTACTTTCCTTAAAACACTGATATCAAACAAATTTACTAACATAAAATTATACTAGTCCCCGGGAACTACCTTATTTAGTTTAGAAAACAAATAGCTAAACATTTATATATTTTCCACAAATACTGCAATCTTAGACAGTAACCACTTCAATTCAAATACTATTGTTTAAGTAATAACTATTTTTATGAGTTAAGATACAAATTAAAATTTTCTATTTCATTTTTCAGTTGTAAGGTTCTTACACCTTATTTATCCCAGAACAAGAGAAAATTCAAATAATGAAGTACAGAGTTAAGTACCTATAGTATTGCACCATAAGAGGAAAAAAAAATTATACCTTTAACTAGAGCAATTTAAGACTGCTCACAAATTTCTTCAGATCTCAGTTAAATCAGCAAATCTTCAAAAATATTAAAGATTTAAATTTTCTACCTTTCAAAATTCTTTACAGCAAACATTTAAATAAAAGTTAAATTCTGATAATAATAGAATCTTTAAAAAAATTCAAGAAATAATTAAACCAGAGAATTTTGGATGAAAAAAAAATCTTTAAGAATTTAAGTTAACATTAAAGTTCAAAAAGAAAAACTTCTTAACTGACGGAAGATGTGAACCTGGAGATTTGGGGGTTCGACGGCAGCTTGGCGGACACCGAACATTCGAAGAATACCCAGTACGCAGGAACTTGGAAGTTTCATCCAGCCTTCTGTATTACGAACTTCAGAGCCATCAGGAAACTCAGGTCGGAACACAGGTTGCTTGGCTATTGATTTTTTCTGTTCTTATAAATTGAAGAAGCGGACTGAGTCTTCATCAGATGGTAGAATTGACGAAGAAATATTTACTTTCCATTTTGAAGGACATTATTTCTGTGGTAGTTGAAGCATGGAAATATAATTTTCTTTCATTTCCTTTTCTATTGCAGAATTATTTCATTTACATTTTTGAAGGACTATTTCCGAAGCCATGGAGTAAGACGTGACAGGAGCCATAAGCCCCCCGTTAAAAAAACAAATTCATCCTTTCTGTTGCAGCAACAAGATGCCCAAGGCGCCCGAGAAAGTTATCTTCTTGTCAGCCGAATGCAAAAACGAAAACGTCCCAACAGCTTCGCAATCCCACCTGCACCCGCTTTTTGTCAGGTCCGGACACTAGATATCGCCAAAACTCGCCAAAAGGGTGAATAAACTGAAACTCTACCCCTCACACAAACCCCTGCTAATATCGTCCAAAAATCGAGGAGTTGAACTGGAACAAAATTCCGAATCTCGCCAAGCCCGCCAAAAGAAGAACCAAGAATTCGACGTAGGCGTGGGAAAACCAGCAAACCTAGGCAACGGACAAAAATTCCTAAGCAAAGGCTTGGAAATCAACTGCAAAAGTGACGCTTTTCAATCCTTTCCCCCTCAACCAAAAAAAATACTCGAAGTGCAAAAATTCGTTGAATAATTAACTGTAACTTAAAAACTGTTTAAGCTAGAGACTTGAAAGTACTCTTAAATTAAAAGGCTAATTTTTCTGCATCCAATGATATAAGTTAAATGAGAATCAACCTAAGTTAAGTAATTTTAAATCAAGTTTATTACCTACGAAAGCACCTAATTCCATTGTCTGTTTCAACGCGTTTACGAGTAACCAGTGGAAGAGACGTACAAATCTTAAAGTACCAAAACCACTAATTAAAATTAAACCAAAGCAAATATAAATACAAGATATTAAATAAAATAACGTTGTGTAGCATAAATTTAGAATAATGAAAATTAATCTTAAGTCAAACTTAAATAATTAAGTGTTACATGAAAATTTGCTACACAACATCAGTCCCTTGCCTCCAAGAGCAGAATCACGTTGTTCTATCATTTCCCCTCATAATATAAGAAATTAGAACGTGCTGGTTTAGCGCGTTATTTAGTATATCAGTCTGGTACTGAAAATAAAAGTTCTCAGTGTCGCTATCTTGGAGTTGTCTGTTTTGACGCCGTCTCCGAGTCCGGGCGATAATACCACCCTATTTTCAATTATCTTTGACTTATCTTCTTTTGGTATTTATAATCATAGTATCTAGAATTTGTGAGGTAAGAAGTTTTCGAAATTAGAATACATATTTTCAGCTATTTTAGAAGACTTTACTCACAAATCTATTGTAGAGTTATGAAGATCATTTTATGCTTGCTATTTTGAACTAGGCTGTATCAAACTGTCGATACCTGCAACAATTCTTCATTTACTTATTCAGTTTGTGTAAACAGGATAATACTGAACAGTAAAATGTTTTCAGTAATGTTTAGTAATTGCTACTCAGACGATATAGTAGTTAGCCGACTCGACTGCGATACTAATGGGCCCGAGTTTGAATCCCGAAGAAGGCATGGTTCTAACTATTCATCCTTTCATAGGAAGCAAAGGTGGCCCACCTATTAGATGCCTCCGTAATAAAGTGACTACCGATTCTGGCCTTAGTAGTGGCCAACTTCTATGATGACTTCTGCCCTCATTGAAAGAAAATTAGTAATTAGTTTGCTTTTTAAACTTGTCGCTGCAACATCTCATAATAAATAATAATTTGTTATGTGGCGAAGCCGTGGGCTCATTCTGTCAGTTATATGCATTGTTATTTGAGAAAGATTGGAAGTCTTTTAGACTGGTTTGTATTTCCTTACATCAAACAATATTAACATTAAACAAATTAAACATTTCCCAATAAGAAAGGAAACATAACAAAAGAATACGATTTAAGGTAATTCTTTTCTTGAGTGTCTGGTACCCTGACAGTTAACCTTTTGCTCTAAGTGATGCATCAATCAAGCGTCTGTATAACTCTGGCAGCTATAACGTCTCTTCTTTCAGAGCATCGTAAGAATTTTTCCTGTTATGGAATTTTTGTAATTACTGATGGGAATTTTATAATACATAATTTAAAATTTTCTTTACCTTAGGCCTTTGCTTTCTAACCAGTGAAGCATGTTCAGCCAATTAGTAGCGTTGTTCTTCTCAGGTTATATAGTTCGAAGCCCCCTCAGGCTGTATTTATGTCATATTTACTGTCATATTTTTTTATATATATTTTATGTCATATTTACTGTCATATTTTACTGTCATATTTCCTCTCGCATTTCTCCTACCCTCGTTGTCTGTACTAATTTTATTTTCCACAAATCTAAAGGGGAATATCATGCCGAATAATTTAATTTCCGATGGATACGATTAGTAAGAACATAACAAGTGAAAAGTTGTCATGTATAAACTACAGCTAACTATAGGAGATTATTTCTTTAAAAGAAACCTATATTTCACTAAGAATACATAATAGCATTAATATTAGAATATCTAATAAGACCTTCATTTCTTCTTCCCATTCTTATTGTTGTCTCTGCTACTTCTTAGGCCTTAAATGATCCATGAATAATTAAAAAAGGTAAATGTGCAGCTGACTCAGCCAACTCATAGATTGAATGTCAGTTCGTGTTCGCTTAGTGTTGATTCGTCGGTTCTTGCATTAAGCTGGCATAAAGTTCTCGATAGATGGAAGGCTTGGTGCGACCTTCGTAAGTTTATCTTTGTTAGTAAGACGAAAACAATCACTACCATCTACTTTTAAATTTAGGGTAGCTCGTTTTCTGAATGCATTGAGGAACGGGAAAATTACACGAACATTTTTGAAATTTTCAGAGCCTGGTCAAAAAGCTAGGGGAGTGTTATACTCAAGAAAATACGGTATTCCTCAGACTACTGCTAGGAGGAGTACTGAAATCGTACTTTTCAGACTATTACAGAAGGTTAATAGAATTGTTGGAGCTGTGTTAGCGGTATGCATTTTTTTAAATACTAATAATGAGTTTTCTAAAGAATAAGTCAATACGCCGCAATTTCCAATCACAAAAGGAGAATATTTTAGGAATTAAAAGGATTCATACCGTTAGAAGGCTGTCATAAAATGACCCCGCCTTTTTCTCCTCTGCATTCATCATCACTTCCTAGTACTCTTACGTACGGTGGCGAGACTGTTAATGCACACATTCTCCGTCTGTTTGGCATTAAGCATGAAAAGTGTATTTGTATTGCTTCCTTGTAGAATTATTTTAATTATCTTTGAATAATCATTTAACTTTATTAAGAAAAGAATTGACAAAGTATCTTTCATTTCCTTGTTGAGTTTATAAAGCAATAATCAGAATTTTCTCTGACAGAAAAAGTACAGTATTAGAGAACCCAATCCCCACATCTTAGCGATGGCAAATTATTGTCCATCACCTTTTAGTTCGTATACGACTATAGAGTTATTACGTTCCTTTGATGCGGGAGACGTGAAATATGAACAGTGCCTTCGCTGGAACTCGAACTTGAAACTCTAGAACACGCGTCGAGTATGCTTCCAATTATACCACGAAGGCATACAGAAAGGAGAGAGAAAATACCTTAAACAGTGTTGCAGCAATTATTCTTAATTTACAACAGCAGTTAGATTTTGAGTTCAACTCTGTCTTTTTTTTTTTTTTTTGAGTGAGAAAGGAGCTTTGTCCCTGATGGATTATTGTTTTCGTTTTGCGATTTTCCGTCGGAAACATTAACAGTCTGAATCGCTTTTCAAACTGTTGCCACCAAATTTTGCAGTGCTGTATTATATTTAAAAAATTAAACAATGAACAATCTGCATAAATGTATGTATATTTCTCCAAATGTGATAAAACAAGGGTACCTAAAGCCATCCAATTTTGAATAACGTACGTTTTCACCCGAATAGGCGCATCTGGAAGCCCGAATTTGGAATTTGTTGTATTCTCTATTTCAAACTTTAACGAATTTTTGATGAACAAACTCAAACGATTTAAAAGCGACCAATGGTAACACTCTGCGGAAGAAAAAAACCTTTTTTTATCTAAAGCGCGCGAAACTGTGCATCGGAAATTCTAAAGATATACTCATTTAAAAAATATTTTGCGATATTGCCGTTGAATTGCGTTTTATGGTTTAAGTGCGAAGAACATGGTATTTAATAAATAAAGGTACCACGCAAAACGTTAAAAAACGCCCCTTTAGACATAATTTAAAATCTGAAACCTTTTAGTTTTTTTTTTAATGTCACAGTTTTCGCTCACGCAGAGAGTAATGAAACTTTGGAAGTAGGTAAAGGTGCTATTATTCTACATTAACAAGTTATTTATAATTTCGGCGGCCTTTACTATAACTTCGCCTTTCCGTTTCCTCACCAGAAATGTAAATGAGTTTAGAGAATATTTAAGATGAGATTTTTGGATTGTAAGACAATGAGTTTTTCTGCCTCCCGAGGCCACGTTACTTACTTTCGCCAGCTGTGATAAGATTTTAATTATTCCGTTTTGCATTATAGCTGCTTTCATTTAAACTGTTAATCCGGTAAGAAGTTCTAAGCCAACTTAGATTTATAGTTAATTGTGTAGTCTTTGATTACCAATCTGCATTTTAACTTTTGAATTCGACTTTTCTTTAAGTTGCATCGCTACAAGTGGTGGCTGATCTTGTGAGCGCGAGAAGGGCGTTTATATTTTAAACTGTAATTATATAAAAAGGTTATTTTAAAACTTTTCCAAGACTCTGTAGTTATTTCAGGCACAACGATAATTCGTTTTACATCTCTTAGGAGTTTGTAATTAGTTTATGCTACCAAAGCAAATCAGACTCTATAAGTATACGGCAGAGTTTAAAAGTACGAATTTAACTGTAACTTACTGGAGCGATCGTCGGATCTTGAGAGCAAACTCCTGAATCCGTGGAAAGCCAACAAATATCTGTGCTGTCTGAGTAGGGCTATGTAGACCGGGGAGGTGTTTAGCTCTGAATTAAAGCTATTTTGTAAATATGAGCTTTAGCTATACTGAAATCAATCTCATCTTCGTTATAGTTTCATACAAAAATCGATATTTTAGTTTGTGTCGTAATTTTAAGTTGTTAACTACCAGAAGTCGCTTAATCTATTTTATTTGAATTTAATGTGACTTGTGTTGTCAATTAATTAGTTGTTAAGGACTATAATTCGGCAACAGGTTTAGGAAACTGTGTGTGCTAAAACTATTCATTTCACACCAAAAAGTAATATATTGCAAACGTTTACGAATTATCAGTTAAATATTTTACGAGTCATATGAACTAGATCTATTATAAATTACATCCATTAGAGATATTATTAAAAACAAAATTAACATCATTAAGTAGCAGTATATTGCTTCTAAGTTGTTTAATTAATTAAGTAACCTTTTAGAAAGAAAACAAGAATTACCTGCGAGAAGTGGTAATTTACGACGCTGTGCGGACAGTAACTGTTCTAGTAGATTAATATAACGTAAACTGGCAATGGTAATAGAGAAAGACTTAACTGCAAACAATTTTAACACCCGTTTTTTTTCCTTTAGTAAAAAGAAAACGAAAAGAAGAAAAATGTTCGGAAAGGGTTCAGATTTTAACTCTTTGCCAAAACGGCTGATTTAAAGTTTAATGTATTTTATCAGCACTGACTATCAATCAAGTTGGTCCAAGTGGAATAGCGAAACATTTTGTAGGACACCAGATGAATATAGATTTAGATTAACATGAGAACATTATACAATTTCTGCACATTTAAAAATAAAAAAATACATAACATAATTCTATAAAAATTTTCATTGCTTTTAATTACATGTATCATGAATTAAATGCATTTTTATTTAAATAAATTAAGTTAAAAAGTTAAAAAAAAATTCTTAAGAATTGCATCTTTTTCTTTTAAATAGCTTAGTTTGTTAATCAGTAGTTTGTTATCAATGATTGGATTATTAATAATCCAATCATTGTTATCATCAAGCAAAAAGAAACTGCAAAAGAATGCCTTTTGTAAATGCATAGGACTGTATAAAATTTTTGGTCAGACAGCGTCTCATAGGCCCACTGACCTGCAGAAACAACAAGGTATCTTAACATGCCTGGAACTGTTGCGTCAGACTACGCAGTTTTCGGTTAAGGAAGGAGGCCAGCATGGACGACGATTCGCCAGCAATGAGGACCTGCAACAACTTGTCCATGAGTGGGTCCGCAGTACTTTCTAATCGTTGTAAGGATTGGTTTGCTACAGTCATCCGAAATCTTTCTACGACATGAAAAGGCTGTATCCAGTTGGTTGGTAATTACGTTTAATCTTCATGCATGTATTCCGACCACTGAAGTATTTTTGTGACTATCCGTTTTAATCCAAATCATGATTGAACGATCTAATATAATATTTACTTAATTACAATACTGTGTTATTGCTCGTTTCTCGAAGACATCGTCATTTACGAAATGTTAATGTAAATCCTTGACTGAGAGAAATTTTGCGAAATTATTAGTGTAAATCCCCAATCGCAAAATTTCTAGAATTTTCACTACTTAGGCTTCCACCGTCTCATTAATTTTGTCTCTTCCTCTGCAATGAAATTAGTACCACGATATTTATAAGTATTCTCCTTTCTTCAAACAGAATTTCGATTTGTCAAATATGCTTTTTCCAGAATATGAAAACACTTAATGTCCAGCTGTCTAAAAAGTAAAGAATTCTGAAAGCCATTAAAATGTAAAAATTTCTATCGAAAATCTGTTTCCTTATATATAAAAACAAACATGGTTAAGTTGCCATGTATTGAGCTTTCTTTTGAAATTTTTTAATGAGACAATTATTCTGTACCTTTTCAGTACGAACTTCAATATTTTTTCATTTGTTCTCAACATTTTTGTTATTCTGAACAATTTTGCTATGTTATGTTTTTCTTGCGTCACATTGCATTGAACTTAATGCTCTTTTAAAGAGTGAGCTCAATGTTTAGAAAGTATTTAATACTATTAATTTTTTTCTATTACACTTAAGGATGTTAGAAACGCTGCCAATAGAAAAGAAATGAGCGAAAATTTAGAAATTTTTAGGTAAAAAATCTAGGTAGGAAAATATTGGGGCGCAGTTAAGGTACTTAAAAGTTATTGCATTTCTCAGATGCACAAAAAATACTACCGTTTCTTTTGCGAATCGGACAACAACATTCTGTTAAACAAACTTCTGAATAAATTTTTTCAGCAATTTTCTCATGTGAAGTGGGAAAACAAAACAATTTCCATACAAAATTCTTCATAAAAGTACCTCTTCTGTTGGACATGTAGTCCTTGCTTACTTTGCCGTAACTAGGAAGTAGATTTATCACGGTACGAAGTTACGAACAATTTCAGAGCTTTCGCAAATATTAAATATATCCTCAGTAGTAAGCGAAAGTAACCAGTAGACGGAAGTGACATCACAGAAAGGGGCACGGCCGCCGCCATCTTGAAATTATGTGACAACCCGATATGAGCTCGTCATCTTGTACTTTCGCCGAAGTGACATAGATGTGTTTGAATGACGTCATACGTATATTTTTGAAAGTTAAATTTTTCTTTTTCAATTTTATTACTTAGAAAAGTTTTTACATTTAAACTTTTTTTTTCCCTCGGAAGTAATATTTATTTTCGCAAGTTAATTTTTCTTTTTCACTTTTTACTTTAAAAAATTTTTACGTTTAACTTTTTTTATTTTACAATAAGCAATATTTTTCCCTTAAGTTTAATTTTTTCTTTTTCACTTTTCTGTTTTCAGGAACACAAACTTCTGTTTTTATCTTTCTCCCCCTTTTTTTTATTTTTTATTTAGAACACAAAATTTCCTTTTCAATTTTTACAAATGTAAATTTTTATGCTATAAATTTTTTTCTGGTTGCGTCTTTATTTTACACTATGCTTTACCTCTTTCCAGTTATAAATATTACATTTCCATTTCTCCAAACGTAAACTTACATATATATCTTTCTCTGTGAAATTTAATGCATATTATTTCCCTCTTCAAGCCTTCAGGGATAATATTTTCTGTAACTTAAAATAGACTTAAAGCAATACATATAGTGTTCATTTTATATAGCTTAGTTGGAGTACATAAGCAAATATAATTAGTTTGGAGCACAAACTAGTTTCAAACTCTTTAACAGACTTGGAGGGAATTATCACTTGGTCTGAAGTTAACAAACAACCACTACATATGACGATGAAACTTAAAATAACATCAATTTAAAATTTAAATTTAACATAGTAGTCAAAGACTACACAATTTAATTTAAAACTAAGTTGGCTGAGAACTTCTCACCGGCGTAACAATAAATGTCGGAAGCAATAAAACAAAGGCTTATAATTACAGTCTTATCAGAGCTGGCGAAACCTAGTAACATGGCCTGGGAAGGCAGAAATACTCTCGGTCTTACAATCCGAAACAATCGACTTTCGTATTCTCTAATTGATTTGCATTTCTGTTGAGGAAACGCAAAAAGGAGAAGTTATATTACAGACTGAAATAATAAATAACTGGTTAATTAAAATAACCCTGCAAGCAAAATATTATATTTCTTATCTTTTTTTTATACTTCTGACATTTAATTAGAGGTACTCAGAACTTTCCCTTCTAATTTACTATACTAACGTTTTTATAATCCTTTTCAAAGCAGTATATGTTCTCTTTCACACATCTTTCTTTTATTCTAAAGATTCACCAAACTATGTCTATATAAATGTAAATTCTGCACTTTCTATTTATCCATTTTTCCTTATATTTAACTTTTATCCTGCATTTAAAACATATTCACGTTACATTTCTAATTTCTATTTTCCAAAATAAATAACGACTTACGCAAACTCCACTGACATCAAATTCTACAATTAAAGAATAATAAATTTTCATGGCATAAAGTCTACTTAAACCAATGTATCTGAATTTCTAAAGCAGTTTAGTTGAAATACATACAAAAAATATTTAATTCCTTATTATTTTATGCAACAGACATTTACAGAAATATACTTTAAACATTCTCTTTCATTCAGCAGAAGGTTTGATTTGCATTAGTAATACAGATTTCTTTGAAATATATTTAAACTCTATAAAAATATATATAAACACTGTAAAACATATATAAACTCTAGCATAACTCTGTAAAAAATATCTTGTATTTTCTTGGGCACATTCTAACTGAAAACGCTAAACATGCTCTGAAATTAGATTTTCGTTATGTGAAAATATCACATGATGGATTTTTAATATGATGCCACCAACCACAGGAGCCTTTTAACCACTTCTATATTCAAACTCAGCACAAGCTTGACTTTCTTATCAAAGTGCACCAAAGGGGGGGGCTACAATTCTACATCTCTCGTTTTACTCGACCGATTATCGAAATTTAACTTGCGTTTTCCATGTCTCGAAAGCGCGACTCAGGATATATTAGATTTATATAAAGTATTGTTCTAACATAGGTATTTTGACACAAAATTAGACTTTTTCTTTAAAAACATACCAAATTTTTTCCATGTGTCTATTCTACGACTCAAATTATGCCTAGATATTAAATTTTGTAATTTTTGGTGAGAAATTAAAAAATTTATCTTGGCTCATTTTTTTAGTTTGCGCCAAAAAATAAATTACTTACATATTTGCGTTGTCGCGGTGCTTTCGAAAACGTTTGAGAGTGCGCTCTCGGGAGTCGTTTAGATACTTGGAAAACAATTTCTTTTTGCTATTGGTGTATAGCAATGAATTTCCGATACTTTTTTTGGTTAACGTTTTGTTATGAACTCCTTAAAAATATATATTTCTATTGATTTATGTAATACATTTCTTGAGAGCTTGGAAAAATAAGTATTTAGTCTGTTCATGCGAATTAAATTAAAGTTTTCTTTAAATTTTATTATTCAGAATGTTAATCAATATAAAACAAAATTCATCATTTGTTGTCATTATTCAACATTTATATGAACTTCAGTTTTCCAAATTTGTCAGGTAAATGTAGTTTTTCCTATCAGTAATAAGAAGACGAGTGGAGTAATCAGGATATCACAGACATAAAGGAAAAACTTTGAAATAAAAAAAATCATATTTATGAAATTGAGTCTATTCACAAGAATGTGAAAATATTCTTCAGATTTTTTTTGGGGAGAATGAAACAGCATGTAACAAGTAAACGTAAAAGTAGGGAAATAGTAAAGGACAATGTTTCTGCAATATTGGGACCGTAATTATACAAAACTGATTATATTGCAATTCATCACAAACAGAGATTCTAGCAAAGGAAATCGTAGAAGGAGGCATTTTTCTTTGTCTTCCAACGCACATTATTCGGGACCAAACTTTGTAATTTAATATATTTTCATCTATATAATTACGAACGACCATCTATATTAGTTTTTTCATGGATATTTTACTTTGTTTGTAGTATTTATCTTGTTTTTATTATACATATTTCTTCACTACACCATTCATTTTTACTGCATAGTTTTGGTGTTTCCCAATAAATGAATGTTGGCATTTATTCTCAAGCCTACATTGTGGCTACATTTAAATACATGACTACGTTACAATGGTCACCCCCCCGTTTCCTCCTTATTTGCTGTAATCCCACGTGGGACTCTCCCAGCTATAGTTGATGGGATTGATGTGCCCACAAAGGCATCATTTCCATATAGCCCGCCAAAGGTTATATTTAAGCATGTGTTCAAAAGCATCAATGTACATATGTACGTGTTTAAACTTTACGTTGTAAATAAGATGCAGTAGGGAAATTCAGACTCTTGTTTCCTGTTATTTATCTATATCAACGTTTCTTAAACTGTGATGGTCACCAAACGCAACACACAATCGCAAATGCGGTCGCAAAAATTTAATTCAGAAACATGAGTTTAAAGAAACATTAGTCATAATTTCTCCATTATCCTTAACATATTACACTTTCTCTACAGCGCATTTATAAAATCATTATGCCGGAGAAGTTGGGGCCTAAATAAATTATATTTACGTATTGCAAAATACCACCAAGCGTGTCATAATAGAGGTGTCGTATTGCATTTTCAGCATATAATTTATTTCATAATCAAAACATCCTGCAAACGCGCTGTACGTAACATCCTGTGCCATGCGGGTGTGCAGAAGAATAAAAATTTTGCAGCTGTGAGCAAGCATATATATGTAAAATATAAAATATGAAATACAATCACTAACAAAATTTTGATAATAGACCTTTTAATTTCTGATTTCGATGTAATTAAAACACTTTCAAGGTATCTGTACTGTCTTTCAGTATTCCGTATTGCAAAAGCTTTTTCTCAATTATCATTCAGAATTTAAACAAAGGATCCAAGATTATAAGTACTACTGCGATTTACTATGCATCATTTTTGCCGCCTACACTTGTGTGCTAAATGACGTCTGTTTGCTTAGCCGCATTCTCCAACGTTTAAAATGTAACTGCGTAAAATTGTGAAGCGCGTTTAGCACCACTTGTATCGTACCAATCAAAAACAAACGTGTCTGGGAAGAATTGTTCCTATTCCACAAATAAAAATGTTTATTTAGCTTTCACGATGGTTACAGTTGATTGCAACTATGTCGTTATATATTGTAACGCTATCACCGTCCCCACCACGACTACGATTTAATTGGTTCTGTCATTATCATTTCTAAAATATCACATATATAAAATGATGTAATAGAATCGATTTCACAGTTTTACAGAGCTGTGATAGGACATGGCAGAAGAAACAGTTTTGATAGGACAGCCGTGGTGGATTGGGAAATGTAACAAGGAAACCCCTTAAGTACGGGAAACATGGGGAAAGAAAACTCATTTTAATCCCCGATATTTACAAGAAACAATGTTGATATTTGTGAGACAAATAAATGAGCATCAACTTCATTATATGCAATACAGCGACGACGAATATTGCTTCTCCTGAAGCCTCTCTGCTGCAGAAGTACATGATATTTCAAAGTGCACGCTAACCCTAATTATGTATGCCGCCGTCGTTGTGATGCTTTACTTTCACGTTTTCACAGCTTTCTCTATTCGTCGTCAGCTACAACTAGTTTTAATTTTTATTGATTAATTTAATTTCTACTTTTAATTAAATTCCATAATATTATCATCTAAAATTCAACTTTTTGTTTTCCACACCTAAACTTAATTTATGTCCACTTACTTCCATATATATTTCTTTAATTTTAATTTAATTTTTAAATAATATTTAATTTAATCTAATCTAATTCTTAGTCTAATTCTTTTAATTTTTATAGTAATAAGATTTAATCACTGCGATGTCATTCTCCAACTTTTCTAATTTTGCAGGTCACATTTATATACTCATTTCAGATGTGAACTTTTATTTTTCATTTTATCTAAATGCCTCTCTACAACTCAACTCGTCTCATATCTTGCAATCTCGAGAATTCGGTTGCTAAGTTTTTAGGACAAAAACTCATGCAGGTTTTTCTTTTTACTATTCTATTTCATTTATTATTAATTTAATTCTATTTATTCTTTTTCCAAAAAAAAAAAAAA
>KK114556.1:1135162-1184546 GCA_000611955.2 Stegodyphus mimosarum
GTTTTTCATCTATTTTTTAAATGAATATTAATAAATAGAGAACACGTTTGTACAACCCAAATCTGTTCTGAATTTTTATTTTCCATTTTATCTGACTACCATTATATCTTTTAATTCATACATATTGTTTAAATCTCATGGATCCTGTTTCCACGATTTTCGAAGATCCTCTTTGTACACGTTTACATGTTTTCCATAGTCGTTTTACTATTTAATTCTATTCACAATTTATTTAATGTCATTTCATTTAATTGACCCCTTTCCAAAAAAATTGAACCAAGTGCCATTTAAATTATTTCTTATGTTTAGGCTTACTGCCTTATATAGTTATGCCGTATATTTCTTCAGTTTCAAAATTTTTTAAGCAAAAATTACCTTGTTAGATTCTTTTTTGCTTTCCTTTCAGGTTACTTACCTTCCTAAATAATTTCCTTTCGTTTCCTTAAATGTAAATTTTAAAATCGGTTTCTTATTTAGAATGTTCTAATTTTATACAATTTAATTTTTTAGAGTATTATTTGTTTAGGGTCATCAGATTTAGTAAATTATGATTTATTTAAAAAATCTGATGTGTACCCCACATGACTTCCTTGCACGGAATATTTAAATTATACGCACTTTTTGCTGCATTTCATTTTAAACTTATTTTCTCGAATTTCATATATTTCTCATTCAATTAATTCAGTTCTCACTAGGTGGGCATAATTGATAGTTTACTTTTGGTCCCACTCGGCAAAAAGACACTGAAGGTGTAGAACCTGTCTTAGACCACTATTCTGCTAACTTTCAAATGTAAACAAATTTAGCTGCTATGGTAAAAAAAATCAGGCTTAGCCGAACTTAAACAAGTTTAAAATTGTTGATAATTCTACAACTATTGCATGCAGATTAACTAAAGGCATAAAAACCTTAACCACGAGATAAGAACAACATGATTCAATCATTTTCAAAGCAAAAAATGCACAATTTACCAACATATAAGAATAAAAAATAACTGACCTCACAGAGCCGAGTAACAGAGTGAGTATATATATATATATATATATATATATGTGTGTGTGTGTGTGTGTGTGTATAAACTTAAAGCATCTAAAGTTAAAAGTAAATTGGAGCCAAAGCAAAGCAATATATATACTTTTAGTGCTATAGATTGCAACCAAAAAGGGAGGTGCACAACTACATGTTAAAACAGTCCTGCATACAAAATTTCAACGCTCTGAAAGTACTCGTTTTTGAGTTATGTGAGATACATAGATACATGCGTACGTCTGTATGTATTAGACGTCACGAAAAAAAAATCGCTCCTGAATCCACTTTAAATCCTTTTTGAAGCCCGTTTTGGGAAAAAGCGTCCTTTATTCTGTTCTTATGTATAGATGTTACGCAAAAACATCGTTAAATTGTATTCGATAGCGGTCAAAATGGATATTTTCGTTGAAACATGGTAACTGAAAATTTTCGCGATTACAGTACTTCCTTTACTTCGTACAAGTAAGTAAAAACTGAGCTCACGGAGCCGAGTGGGTATATATATATATATATATATATTTACTTTTGGTGCGGCCGACTGCAACCTAAGAGGGAAGTGTACAGTTACATGTTATAGCAGTCCTATATACAAAATCACAAAATTACAGCATTCTGAAGCCACTCGTTTTTAATTACTCAAGATACATACATACATCAGTACGTAGAGACGAGAAGAAAAAATCTCTTCTGAATCCATTTTAAATCCATTTTGCAACGCGTTTTGGAAAAAAAAAGAGTTTTTTATTCTGTTCTTCCACACAGATGACGCGCAAAAACATCGTTAAAACAATTTAACGACGTTTTAATTAATTTAATAAATCTATTACAAAATCGATAGCGGCCAAAATGGATTTTTTCATTTAAATATATAATACTTTATTTACTTCGTACAAGGAAGTAAGAAACTAAAATATATATATATAATTTTTATACTTTATGTTAATGCATTCTTTTTCAGTATTATAAAAAAAGTTTAATTGCCTTTACATTGCTATTTCAAATTAATTCTTTTTTTTTCCTTACTTTTCATTTATTTATAATCATCCAGATGAAATTCAGAAATACGGCTCCACTGAAAAAGTTTCGTCTGATCCTTGAAAACGACCAACGAAATGCCAACTATATTATTTTACTGAGCTGTTTTGTTTTTGTTTTATTTTTCGCGTATGTTCTTCCTGTTAGACTTTAACCACTAATCTTGATTATTTAATTAATTTTACAGCATACTGATCAATTTTAATAATTTATAATCTTAATTCTGAAATTTCTAAACTCTTATTTTTTGCATAATATCGCATATTCATCGAAACAATTTTCAAATCAAATCAAAACTACCACTTAATATCAAAATTACTTGGGTTGAAACCCATACTGGCTAAATGGGAAAAAACAAAACTGGTAACTTGCTAAAGAAACAAAAACTTGTAACGAGGAGGGCCAATCATTGTCATGATGTTTATAAATAAGAGGGACAAAAAAGCATTTTAAGATGAAAGAATGATTCCTTTTCTACCGAAAGTTAATAGTAAATGGTTATACCAGAATTGTTACTTCATATAATAACTCATGGTCCGTTTCGTTCTTTTCTTTTTCAAGAAACTTTTATCCTTCACACCTATGCATATATAAACTGGTGAGAGATGGTCCATTATTTGTTCTTTTGTCCCATCATAATGACTTTTATTTCAAAAAGTTATTAAATGATTAGAACACCTAGAGGAAGAACATTTTTAAATTTCCAGAGCTTCACAAAAATTTATTTCGTTATAACATTATTGTCAGCTTACGATACCGATCTTTAGCACGTCTAACGACTACAAATACGTTTCAAAATCAAAACTGTTTCATTCTTCATGCAGTTGAATTTTAGAATGTGTAAACTTGCTCTATTTTCTATTTTTTTACATTGCACAACCTCTAAAATAATCAGAAATTCTTAAGATTTCAAAATTTGATTGCACTTTATGTCTTTTGTTTTCTATATTTACTTTATTTTATATGAACTTATTATAATTTGTTATTCTTCCCATTAACTCGCCATTTGAAATCCTTAGGAATATATCATTCAAATTTTCTTTGTAATGTTATGTTAACGTATTGAACTTTTTGAACTATATTCTGTATCTACTTTTCTAAATTTATAAATGAACGTTGAGGAGAAACTACCTGATGACCAATGTACAATATTACGAAATTTATTACGTCTATTATGACAACACCTGGTACTGGTATCTTTATTCACTTATTTGTATTATTCAACATACAAACAATCTTTCGGATTCGAAATTACTTTATTGAAAACTATTATTAATTTTTGTTTTGTAGAAATCAAATATTACGTTTTAGTTTCGCTGCGAATCCCAAGTTCTCCCAGAAAGCTAACTTGTTTTTTCGCGATATCCCACAATGGAAAACCTAACCTAACTTTCTTAGGAGGTTGCTTAGAAGTTATGCTCTCTCTTTCTGTCTGTTCTTTGTACTATACCTTAGAACCGAAGTTACGTATACGAAACCAGTTTCCAATGAACTCCTTATCATTACCAACTACTTTAATCAGTTAAAAAGAATAGTCACTTTGTGTTTGTGGGTTTTTTGTTCCCCCCGTCATCCTCGCGATTGACCTTCAGATGCGTCAAGCCCTTTTTAAAAGATAGAAAAGAACACTGTCTGACAATTTATTTATTTTTTTAATAGCCTGAAATGAAGAAACTTCTTCAAAATTTATGCCATAGATAAACATTCTCCGCGCGTGTTAATGCCGAGGAACTGGTTCCGTGGGGACATTCTATCTTTCATGTATTTTACGGCATTTGCTGCAAATGCAAACGTAGAACAACTAGCTCACGTATCATCTGTCCTGTTCGGGAAGCTGTGTGAATAAATTGGTCTAGTTTATCATTTGTCATTTGTCAACTCGCATCTTGTTGCTACTGCTCAAGCAGGCGTTATCCTGTAGTGCAGGTTCGGAGAGTTCAGTATTTCCCTATCGTTTGCTAATTCAGTTACAGACAAAGAATTTACATATATATCTATATATGTTATGAAATCATTTTTGATGATGACGTAGAGGGTAACTATGAAAGCCGATTTATAAGGCAGGTAGTTGCGATCATAGCCGTTTGACCACTTTTTTATTCTCCATAAAAGTTTCTTGATAAACAAAACTAAGTTGCTGCAAAAATATTTTTATGTTGTGTATATATAGATATATACACAACATAAAAATATTTATGTAGCTAATAGCAATTGCCTAAAAGTAAATGATAGATTTGTTCCTAGCAAAAAGAGAAAGGTTCTAAAGGAAATCGCCTAAACATAAATTTGATTCTCATAACTAAGGTAAACCATTTTAGCAAATTAATTACTCAATAGAAAAACGTAAGAATATAAAAAACCAAGTACTGGTATTGAAGAAAAACAACTTTAAAAATTGCTACACGTAAAAAACATTAAGGCGCAAACATAATTAAAATTAAAATTAAACCAGCAAAAATACAAAAATGGCAGTAAATGGAAATTTAGCCTATGTCGAGCTTTAACGGACTCGTCAGGGAAAAAGCATTATTACCCGTACATAGGTAAACTCCATTACAGATAGATATATACAAGCACACACAATAGGAATAAATTAATGGAAATTATTTATTTCTTGTCGCAGTGTAGTAATGTGTCAGAACACTAAGTCAAAATGAAAAAGAGGGCATTATTGTGTGATTATTTCACCGAAAATAATTTTTTTTAATTTGAAGGAAGTTTTCAGATAAATGTATATAAAAGACTTACGTAGTTATTCGAGTTAATGAAAAGAAAGGGGATAACGAGGCAGTTTAAAGGGGAGGGTGGAGAAAACTGAAACTCGGTAATCCGTCAGAACTGTCACTTTCATATAATCTGTTATTCACTGAGACAGTCCGATGGATAGCACGAATAACTTAAAAGTGTAAACGTGATTAATTGATGCACGAAGGCATACACAAATTAAAATTTTCTTAATGTTAAAATAGGCAAATTGTGCAATAAAATATGATTGTTTTGCAACCGCAGTTACAACAGAAGGTTAAAATATTGTTCTAGAATAAAAAGTATTATACTTTCTAGAGACTATTACTTTTTTGAGAAGGAAACGTGATAATTCAACTGTGTTTTTAAAGAGATTTGAACCACAGATATACTATTTGTTAGCTGGGCGTGATGATTACTTACATTGAGACAACACGCAGGAATGTATTTCCTTAAGTTCTCGAATAAAACCACACAAAAATTACTGTATCATTTCAATCACATACAATATTCGTTATCGTTAAAATAACGTTAAATATTCGTACATTGTCTGTATTTTATTGTACATTGTCAGTTACAAAGCACAAGGAATATTGAAGAATTGCCTTTATGTAAAATTGTTTATCGCTTTTTTAGCCCAAAGGGCGTTAACCCAGAAAGGCTATTAATTTGGTTTTGGCATTTTGCGTTGATTCACTTTTCAAACTGTTGCCCACAAATATTACAGCCCTGTATTATATTTGAAGAAATTAAATAATTAAGAATGAATCTGCATAAATATATGTATGTTTCTCTCATTGTGATAAAACACCGGTACCCAGAGCCATCAAGTTTTGAATAACGTAATCCTCCACCGAATATGGGCATCTGGAAGCCCTAATTTGGAATTTGCTTTATTATCTATTTCATATTTTGTCAGACATTAAAGAATTCTTTATTAACAAACTCAACGATTTCAAAACGAAGAATGGCAACGGAAAAAAGAACACTTTTAGCTCTAGCGGGAGAGACAGTGTACGGAACTATAAGAATACTGGTAAAAAATACTGTATAGCATATTGTTTTCAATTAAGATTTCAAATTACACCACTGTAGAACAAAAAATTACTTGATATTTATCGTATTGCAACTAGAAATGTTTTGGATTTATTTGAATTTTATACTTTTAGTGCACATTATTGTAAGCAATCAGCGGGGCTATAATAACCAATTGTCAATTCTAATCTTTTTATCTCTTTTAGACAATGCGTTACCGTCCACAGAATTTTAAATTTATTTACTCTAAAAAACATTTAGGAAAGCTGAATTTTTGCAAGCTGTAAACCAGTATCAGCCGAAAAATTAAACAATGATAACAATGCAGAGTTGAAACTGAAGAGAAACGGATATAATTTTTTTCATTTTCTGAGTAATCATGTTTCTTTCAAGTCTGTAACATTAATATTATACTGTAATAACTAAGAACATATCTGCAGAATTTATTTTTCGATAGTGGACAAATTTTAACCTCCTAGAAATCTGAAAAAATCACAAAATGAAACAAATATTGAAGAAATATACAAAATGAAACAAATATTGAAGTAATATACTAGGCCAGCTGATGAACGAAAACGAGGAATTTTTGAAGAAAAGTTTAATTTTCGAAATAGGATAGTATATTTATTGTACTCAGCAAAAACGGATGGGTAAATCGATGAATGTCTTGAATTCACGAATGAGAACTTATTTCTTCTGTACTCTGCCCTTTACTTTCCCTTTTAGACGTCTCTAAAGCTTTCAAGATGTCCAAGGCATTGCTACTGTGTTCATTTTTTATGACGTAACGTAGAACGCCTTGCGAAGCATTCCCATTTTCCTGACGGAAATTACTTTTTTAGTGTTTTCAATGGCGGATAGATCCTGAATGAAAATTTGAGCTTTCGAATACCCTCATAAAAAGATCACTGCATTTCTCGAATAATTTCTTTCTGGGTTTTGTCACATTTAGTTGCTCTGCTACATGTCCCTAGACTTTACTGTAGAAAACTTTCTAATGGCGGTATTTCAAAACTCAGATTTTCATTCATGTTCTGTCGAACATTAACAGCCGTAAAAAGGCAACTGGTCAAGAAACTGCAGACTTTCTTCAACGCTATACGCCGTATCGTAGGGGTATAGGAATTGAACATGAAAGTAATATCTTGATTTTCAAAAATGGCATTTTTAAGACGTTGTATTGAAGAAATGATACCAATTTGTGAATCAAAGACCCCAGTCAAGTAGTTGTAAACGATAAAGAAATTATTCCCCTTAAAAAATACGTTAATGTTTAATGATGCTTCGTGATGTACAAGCAATTAAATAAATATTGGGTAAAATATTTGGGAAAGTAATGGTTTCTGAATACCTGTTACGCACATTTTTTTTAATCTTTCATTAAGAAATGTTGTTTAATAAGAAATGTTATGCTCATTGTTTGAAATAAAAATAATGAAAATGTTTTATTTGAAGTGCTTCAACTAAAATGCTTTTCCCTCTTCATTCCGCTATGATTTTACGAGAATGGTTTCTAGATAACTCTATTTATTCGCTTTGGTTAAAATTATGTATTAAATACTTTTAAAAATCGGATGAAATGAGGCATATGCGAAGTTTTGCTTTGTAGAAGCATCTAATGATCTAAAATAATACAGTTAGCCCACGAGATGAGGTTCATGGGCCGAAGCCCAATACAGGTATAACTTTTGTAGGAAAAGTCCATAATGTAGATAGCATAACGCAGAATCGCAGATGAATGGACAGAAAAGCAATTGAGGAGGAGCATTTCTGAAGAAAATTGTGCATAGCATTTCAAGTGAAAAACTTGTGGGGATATGATGAACAGTCCTTAATGGTGACGGAGCAACGGAGTAAGCCAGCAATGGTAGCAGGGTCGAACGTGCTAATCTAAAATAATAGACAAGCATGTTATGGTTAGGTTATGATGGGCGTGGCGGAAGAATCGCGTGACATCAAAATCTTGTTTTTCAATAACGCGATTGGAGCACTAGGGCCAAGGTCATCATTAAACCCGTGTCGTGGCATTTTAGTAATAATATCCCTTTATAATACGGGTGCCTTCCAACAGAATTTAGTTCAGTGTATTATTACATGGAAGCCTTATATGATTTCTTGTAAACAAAAGACTGCGCACTCAAAAAACTGATCCTCACATTTCTTAGTACCAGCAAGATAGAGACTGCATGACAACTGCAAGGAAAACGGTGTTTAAAAATTTTCATAAAGAAAAATAAAAGCCGTTCTATTTCATACAATTCTGTGAAGGGATAGCAGTCGAAAGAAAATATAAAGAATAAATGAAGAAAAAATTATATGAAGAAAAAATAGAGAGATTTTTAAAAAATCGGATCAAGAAAAATTGAAAATTTTATCCAGAAGAAGAGATTTAGAGGTTTATATCACTTTGAAAAGTATTAGCTTTACTACCCTAAATTCTATGATAATATTAAAAAAGATCTCATTATAATATTTCGTTAAAGTACCATGATAATATTTTATTGCCTAGAATCGAAGGAAATAAGCGATTTCGTTTTTTGGATTACTGATTTGATTGGAGTGGCTGGAATACATACATCCAATGCCACATTAAGAATGAAAACTTTCATATAGAAACCTGTCTGGCATTGACAGCATTAAGAATGTTCTTGATTATTTACCAGAACGTAAAGTGAAGTTGCAGCTACAAGTTGGCATTAAAGGGTTTCTGGAAAATTGCTTCATATTTTAATAGTGAGAGTAACAGGAACATTGTAATGCCAGAATTTTGAAGCATTATGAACCATGCCTTTCGAAGAGCAGCAAGAACAGTTCTTTTATGAAGTTCAGTTGATGTCAAAATCCAAAACAGCGTTCACAGAACAAAGTAAGCAATCATTATATAATATAGCAGAATAAATAAGTATATAGATAGGTAGTATTGAGGACATGCACAGATAGTAAATAGATATCTTCTTTCTATATTATTTCTCTAAGACAGAACACTAAATGATAGGTTACATTTCTATTATGCATTTTCGATTCGAAATCTGAAAACGAGTTATTGCATTTTGGAAACTGGATTTTGATAATGAGTTGTGAGTGTTCTTCATTTGTAGTATTTTTTGCCTCATGCTAGTTTTCCCATTCCCAGCAATACTTGATAATATTATACTTATAGTTTATTAAGTTACTATTATGATATTGAGTATTATATTAAATGAACTCTAAGGAATGTGTTACTAAATCCCTCTTGAAAGTTGTCGCTGGAAGCTTGTTTTATTATACAGTCATTAACGAACATATGAAAGTACAACTATCAGGATCCCCTCTTTCAGCGCATATGCAGTTATCATTAAGAAAGGCATTTCTTTTGTAAAAAATGTATCGGGAAGGAAACGTGCACTGTCAAGTATTGATTCAGAAAGAAATTAGCACTCTCCCTATGTTACAGAAGGGATGATTCTTGGAATCATCTCAATCAGTTTGCCATTGCTTAATTCTCTGTGTTATTCATATGAATGGTAAGATATGATCTGCACGATTTTGTGTTTATGTCGTGGCACTGATGTTCTGGGCCGTTTATTTTGCGAGTTGGTCTGCATATTCTTAATGGAGACGGCTGCGTGAGCTTTCACCCAAGCAATTGTAATGTAAATTTCAGGACTATATCGATTATTGAAGAAATATCCTGAACTACCGGGGAAGAGTGCTTCAAATCAGAAAGTGCATAAAGCGCTGATAGGCTGTCGGATTTGATCATTAGTTTTGAAAATTCGTGTGCTGGTGAATAAATAATTGCTCGTTTAAGTGCGATAGTTTAGCTCGGAATATACTTTTCTCGAGCTTTAAGGAACCTTTCGAAGTGATGTGTTTCGATGACATGAAAACCACACAGGCACAGCCCACATTGCCATCGACCTTTGAGACGTCGGTACATGCTAATAGTAAGACACAGTCGTGATCATTGTTCTTAGGAATTATTCTGAAGTTCAAGTGATGCGCGGAATGTCTCAGAAAGCATACCAGTATTGGGGAAGTCATATCACATTTATTATCATATGAGATTACCTTGTGTATAGTAGATAATTTTATTGATTCCCTACTACAAATACCAGAGTTTCATATACTCTGTCATCGCCCTCACAACAAGTCGTCTAAAGAACTACAGTCATCCATAAATTAAGGATAATTCGGAGTCACGCGGAAATCGAACACTAAAATAAATATATCACCTGTAAAATCACTACACACATCTTCAAGAATCATATGCAAATTTCAGGAAGTAACCAGATGACACCGATGGTACGTCACAATGACGAGAGTGTAAGAGAGTGATATATAAGGAATACAGGCAAAGAAGTAAAATTGTTTGCAGGCGCTTTATAAGCATTTTAGTGCAATAACCGAATAGTATGACACAAAGGACGCATTTGGATGATTTTTTACGTGGTAGAATGATCGGCCGTCTGGAATGTGGGCCTAACCAACTGGAAGTATCAGACGAACTTGGAATTGCCCAGAGTGTCATCTCCAGGCTTTGGCAACGATTCCAAGATGATGGTAATGTGAGTAGACGTTACAGCACAGGTCGCCCCAGAATTACAACGCCGAATGAAGACCGGTGTTTGGCAGTTACTGCCAAAAGAAACAGGCGGAGCACAGCCTCAGACCTGTCTTGTCAGCTCTCTTCAGCCACTGGTACGACAATTTCAAGGCAGACCGTGTACAGACGTTTAGGGCAGATTGCTCTATATGCTCGTAGACCTGTCAGATGCGTTCCACTTACTGCAACTCACTGTCGCCTGCGGTTAGCCTGGAGTAGAGAGCATGCATTGTGGACACCGCAACAGTGCGCTTGTGTATGTTTTCCGACGAGTCCAGGTTTAGCTTGCAGTCTGATTCTCGCCGGACTTTCATATGGAGAGCTCCAGGTACCCGTTACCACCAAGAAAATATCATTGAACGACACCGTTACGGTGGTGCAGGAGTGCTCGTTTGAGGTGGAATTAGTTTGGGTTCCAAAACTGACCTGCATGTTCAAATTGGAACCATGACAAGCCAAATCTATCGGGACGTCATTCTGGAACAACATGCACGTTTGTTTCGGGGCGCTATGGGCGCACAATTTGTGTTTATGGATGACAACGCCCGTCCTCACCGTGCAAACATCGTAAGCGAATGCCTTAAATCGGAGGATATCACCCGTATGGACTGGCCAGCATTCTCACCGGACTTGAATCCAGTAGAGCACGTGTGGGACATGCTTGGCCGACGAGTTGCAGCCCGTCAACCTCCTCCTACATGTCTACCGGAACTTCGGAGAGCATTGCTTTTTGAGTGGTGTAATATCCCCCAAGATCAGATCGATAATTTGATACTTAGCATGCCTAGGCGTTGTACGGACTGTATTGCATCGTCTGGGAGACATACAAACATACAATGTATTAACAATCATACCAACCATGTAATATTGTTTTTTTCTAAACAGGTTTTTTTTTGTAATTTGCTCCAGGGAGAAAAAATCGCTAATTTTTTTAATAATATCAAACATATAACATCTTTTTTTGCTCTTTACCTTTTGTTTAATAAATAAGCTTTACAAATAAGTGAAATTTGTTTTGCTTCTAACTCTTCCTTTGCCTGATTTTGCATTATTCTTAATTTATGGACATGAGTGTATTAAGAAATGGTTTTTCACAACTGCGTCCGATAGTTTTATGAACATCGACAAAAGTGCGTAAGCATCAAACAGTTTTTAAAAGAACTTAAAATAGAATTCTATATTATTAGATCCATCTATTTTTAATTAATTAATTAATTAATGTTAAAGGGATATGTAATATTTAATTCTGTCCTCATTTTCCGATGTGTCAGCAACGTTAACAATACACTTTTCTTTAGATCCAATAACACATAAATTAGAAATAAAAATGCATTGACAGAATTTTGACCGAGTAGTTTTATTAGCATATTATTGACGACTCCTTTGAAGGTGGCCTCTGTTTTTACTTATGTTAGGATAGTAGGACATTGTCTTGCTGGAAGAAAAGGAATGGAGTACATTATCATTATCTTTTAACTCTATTATCTACACTGTAGGTCTTAAAATCTGAAGTATTTAGTATAATTACCTGGTAGTCTGTTATTTCTAAAAGTTCATGAATGTTATGGAATAGATCCAGACTAGAGACATACAAGAGGATACTCGGTCATTCTTATTTGTTGTGTATGATGTCACCAATCTGTTCTCTTCAGTCGAGTAGAAGTAGCTCAAAATTTTGTGGTGGTATTAGCAGCTGGCTTCTTTTTAATAAGTGAATAATCTAAATCAATTATTACTGCTTGTGTTGCTATGTTTTCGTCATGCTGTTGCCATAGGCTGACAATTATCAATTCAGTGATTGTAGATGTCTTTCAGTATGAGACCTTTAATGACCTAATAATAATGTTATTATTAAGAATGTCGAATAGTCTCTAATAGTGTTATGGATGCCATTTTTTGACAGTCTGAATATCTTATCATCAGTATTAAATGGAACAGAATCTGTTTTTAGATTCATGGACCTATTATGGCTAAATTCGTAACGTGGGAGCTAATGATAATCTGTACCATAACGCTTTAAAAGGGGTTTACGTAGCTCGACATATGTGTTTTTAGGATGATGTGATTAAAATTATCCATCCTTTGCTTGCAGCAACAATATAATTTATTCAGTCAATTTTATTCTCACCAAATACAACTGGAGAATACACTTGTCAAATTAATTTATGTGTTTATATTAAACTGATAAGTAGGCGACTTGAATTTGCATATTTTAAAGTAAAGAAAAAGAGTCGAGAATTTATACATTCAAAACCGGTCGATGTGGAATTCATATATTCTGGATTCATTAGATGGCCAACTTATGCTATTAAAAAAGGATATGAATGTTTTATGCATCTTGAAACCGAGAAATCATTTTTATAAAACGGCACGTAGGATGTTTTAACTATGTCTTTCTATTTCGAGGAATGATAAAGATATGATATGGCTATTCAAATTCGTTGCCTAGTGTTAAGCTAGTAAATTTTTTCGGCTTTTAAAGGGAAAAAAAGTCAGACGTCTGTAGTGTTATCTTCACTTCAAATTTTGAAATGTAGACACATAAATATACACAATTTCATTGTCATCTTTTGACTTTTTATTTCTGAAAGACAAAAGATGGATCCTTGCAATATGAGTGCATATTTTTCACAGTAATTTAAATAAATAAATAAATATTTTTCTCAGAAAACTCATAGATTAGAAACTGTAAAAGAGTCTTCCAGTTACTGACTGTAGTTACTGACTTTCCTTTTATAAAAAAGTGTAAAATGCTTTTGTGAGAATCTAAGTAATGAACTGCAGTTAAAACAAGTCACCAATTAAATATAATTCTGAGAAATACTTTACGTATTGCTATCAGTACTTTACGTTTATAATCTCACTTAGAAGAGCGAGTTTTATGGATGCAAATATAGTACTCCGGAGATTTATTTCAAAAGAATTGTTTCAGATTCGCTGAGTGATATGAAATAAACTAATGACGAACGAATTGTAGCTTAAAGTTTGTAGAAGATAATTACTATTTTTCTATTGCACAGCTTTTAATGCACTACTATATCAAATAATGTATGTAAAAAAGCTAATTAATTATATTGGTAAATTAAGTTTGAAACACGTCTCGATTAAGATAGGTTAGGGTCCTAGTCACAGCATACTTTCAGAACCTCCGTTGTCCACTTTCTTTGTTTTTATGAAATAAAAACAAAATAAGTTTGTAAGGTTTTAGTTAAACTAACAAAATTTTATTTTAATTTAAATCTTTCTATCTCTTCTCAGTTTCAACTTCCCGTCAGAAGAAGCGCGCGTTTTCAGCTTATGCTAATTTGAAGTAGAGCCAAGTACTATTTAAACCAGTGGTAGAAACCTCTCAGTGTGAGAGAGCTTTTAGTCTCAGATCACGGTCATTCTGTTCGACGTTCGCCTGACCAGCTAGCGGATAATTTCTAAGCCATAGTGCTTACTACGTGATTGCTTATTGAAATAAATTGAAGTGCGCTAGTATTAGTATTTCTTGCTACGCACCAGTTAGTTAGAGGCCAACTCCGCGATTTAGCTCTGTGAGCAAAGTTTAATTAAATTTTAGTTTTAGTATAAATTTATCTGATTGTTAAGTTAGGCCCAAGTGTGGTCTTTTACTTTCTGTATCCCTCCCGAGTTGGGAAGTAAATTGTAAATAATATTGATTTAATAAAAGAGGATTTTAAATCCCTTCCAAGTGCAGTTATTCTTCACCACAGTATCTACACCAGAACATAGCTGATTTCAGCTCCCTGTTCCAGATCAGGACTTAAGGACTTTAAGGAGTGACTTTAAGATGTTTGCCAAGCACATGCACAGAACACTCAGTCCTGACAAGTTATAGGAGTATTTTAGGGCCCTAGTTCTGTGCTTTGCGAGTCTAGATGGAAATCAGCCCTGTGGTATGAATATAAGCTCTTTTTGTTTCTTCTCCAGCAGTTCTACATTCGAAAGAGCAACAATTTTATTTAATTCAAAATCAGTTAATGAATTGCGCTCATAAGTTAACGAACTGCACTCGTAAAATACTGGTTGGGAAAAAAGTCGTAAATTTACCAGCTTATTCAGGTGACTTTGCAATGGATTGTAGTTTAGTAAAAGATATCTTGCAATTTAATTGGCTTAACCCCCCCCCCCAGAAAATATAAAAAGAGGATTACTGCTATCCTGTAGAGGCTTTCTAAAACTTTGATTTTCCACTTGGTCAAATCCTTTAGCACTCGGAAAGCCAGTTACGGGTGATACATGGACTTTTTCAGGTCTCTGATGAAGAGATGGAAAGCATTTTCTGAAATCCGGAAGAGATGAGATTTGTCCTGGATTATTCAAAATTTGTGACTAGTACCATCTTTAAACTTATCACAGACCGTGACTTCTTGTCGAACTATCTACGTCAAACAGTATGACTTATTGATCTATTGACGTTTGACGTATACTTTCCCTTTCCTGTCATATGTGATTTTTGACAAATTATTTTCAATGTTCAATACTTACATGGGCGCATTGCACTTACAGAGACTGTCATAAGAATTTGTGAAAAATAGTGAAGAGTGTAAGATAATGGTATTATAGGCAATTGTTTAGCATTTGCCAGAAGATATAATACCAAACAAAATTTCCATTACGAATGAAACTGGGGTATGAAAATCCGTGTCTACGTTTTTGAGATAAAACAAATAAATGACAGGCATAATTTTTCGCACATTTGTTTGCGGATGGGAGGGGAGCCGAATCCATGTGTCTTATAGATAAGGAAGTGTATATCTATCCAATATTGTCCAATCAACGTTTTCCAAAATTTAAACAAAGAAATCAACTCTATAAATATACCTTTACTGAAATGTGCACTTATTTTCCTACCTTTCTCTCTCTGTGCAAACGCATGCTGCTCATTTCTCCGCTTCGTGCATTGTGTAAAGATGTGATCAGTTGTATAAAATTGTGGGGTGCATACTGCATCAAAATATTTGTGACTGAGAATATGTACCGCAAGAATTAAGTCTTCAGAAACAAATTGTGTCTTGTCATTATAGGCCACGTCTGCTAATTTTTTTCTTCTCAGTTATACACCTTATGAATCTCTGCAACTATGTTGTTGTCTCTCTCTCCACGCAGTAAGGTATCATGTATCTATAGAAACTGTTACATGTATATATATTCGAAATCGAAACTAACTAACTCTGAACTAAGATTTCATCTTGAACACATGGCACTTGCTTTTTGCTTATTAATTAATTAGACGCTGCCGCTCTTCTCTCTTTAAACGAAACGATGTTAAAAATGTGAAAGTCTGGAAAAGGAACGATTAGTTTGCCAAGTTATTTGTGGCCAAAAATATCGATCAAAGTAAAAAAGGGGTATTTAAAACTGTCACGGCTGCAAGCTTCTTCTTGTCGAATCAACATTTACCTTCTTCATTCCCAAATGATCCCACGTATAGACATAAATGTGTGTCACATGCATAGATATAAATGTGTATATAGATATAAATATGATGGGTATAGATATAAATGGTCACACATGTAGATATAAATGTGCGTCGCGTAATGACACACATTTACTCGCATTTTTCTCACCCTCGCGTAATTTACCTCTTAGTTGCTTGAGCGTTATGATTTAGAAACTTCAGATTTGAAGTGACAATGCAAAATGTATGCACAAATAGGAAACCATTTTGTGCAAGCAAAAGGAGTATTATTGAAATTGTTAAGTCCTTTGAAATATATAATATAATAATAACGTGTCTTTATTGGTATGTGCTATGCTATCACTAAAGCCGTCTCTTCAGAAACATTACATATCGCGTATTTTTCCTCTATCGGTATTCAAGAGAAACATTAATAGGAAAAGGGAAAAATATGCGAGCAAATACGGTACATATTGTAATAAATTTAAAAAAAACACTTAAAAAGATTAGAAATGTTTTAAGAACTATTTTTAAGAATTATTTTCTTTCAACTATGCTTTTTCTTTCAACTATGCTTTTTTTTACTCCTATAATTTTTCATTTCAAGTCCTAAAACTCGCACAACCAAATTATTTGATTTTTTATTGCATGTTTATTATTATCTACTTAATAGAATCAAGGAAAGGTTTTGCAATATAATGAATAAAAATAAATATTGGGAATGCAAATATAATTGAAATCATGTTTTCTAGAAAAGTTTTACAAATGCAATTTAATCTTTTTTTTTAAATTTTTTTTTTTCTTCTCAAAACTATTTCACGAATTTTAAAAACAATTCTAAAAGTTATGAAGAATATTCTAATAAATGTAATTTAAAATAAAATGTTTGCGGCAGAAAGGTTGAAAATTAAAAAGGAATGATATTTTATTTGTTAACGTTTTTTTAAAAAATAATTTATGGAAAAATTGACAGTAAAACTATTTTTCTTCTAAAAGTCATTCCTCTTAACAACATTTAATAATATTAATAAAATAAAAGGTTTTTGAATGTAATAAAATTATTATAGTTCTAAAGCTAGTAAGTTCGTTTAAAAATTTAAATTTAGAATGGTTTTATATGCCAAAATTTTTGCTGAAATATAAAATGTAGACCTGCTGCTTTGGATTTTATAGAATTACGAAGTTGATGATCTCTCGCCAGTGCGATAGTCGCCAACACATAAATCGTCATTTATTATTTTGCTCCTGGCTGAGGAACAAGTACTCTAACATCTGTAAAAATGCACAAAAACAAAATAGTAACCACAACGACAACAAAAATAATAATAAATAAATATGAAATATAATAAGTAAATGTGATATGTAAAATAAATAAATAACCGAAATGATATTATATATATATCGCATATAAATAAAACGAGAGCAATATATTACTACAATATCTTAAATTATAAAATTACTTCAAGTAAAGTTTAGTAATCGCCAAATTATGGCAATTGGAAAAGTCTAATAATTCAAAGCAAACTCATACGAATACGAAATTAAATCCAGAAATTATTCAAAAATCCATTTGCGTATAATCAGCAATCATTATCACTCCTCACAGTAGTAAATTATTAGTCATCACTATTTTTCGCCAACCATGACCGATTTCTTCAAGAATAATAGTAAGGCTCCAGAGAACCTAGGCTAAGAAACGTTCCTCAGAGCTGTAATTTTCAACTTTTTTAGATTCATATTATTTATATCCTTTTTTTAAAATTTTTGCTAGCTTTAATAAAATATATGCTAAAATATCAGCATTGGTTACACTTTATGCTGAAAATGAAACTAAGATCATTATTTCATTATATTTGGTTGGCAACTAAGTAATTGCGGATTTCACTCATAGATGGCTTCAGTTGAATTTTTAGGTTTGCAAACGTAGTACAAATGTAAAACATATTTTGTTATTTGATAGTTGGCAATTCAGCTGTGAATCAGTAAAAAAAGTTTTTTGATCGGTTGCGTAGTTTTCGTTTGGCGTTCGTTGAAAAATGGAAAATCAAAAAGAACATTTTCGTCATATTTTGCTATTTTATTTCCGCAAAGAAAAAAACGCATCGCAAGCTCATAAAAAGTTATGTGCTGTTTATGGTGACGAAGTCTTAAAAGAACGGCAGTGTCAAAATTGGTTTGCCAAATTTCGTTCTGGTGATTTTTCACTCAAAGATAAAAAAACGCTCTGGTCGTCCAGTTGAAGTTGATGACGACCTAATCAAAGCAATAATCGATTCGGATCGTCACAGTACAACACGTGAGATTGCAGAGAAGCTTCATGTATCACATACATGCATTGAAAATCACTTAAAACAACTTGGCTATGTTCAACGCAACGCGTTAACAGCTGCGATTTGCTAAAGAAACGTAATGAAAATGATCCATTTTTAAAACGACTGATAACTGGCGATGAAAAATGGGTTGTTTACAACAATATCAAGCGGAAAAGATCGTGGAGTAGGCCAGGTGAACCAACTCAAACAACATCAAAAGCTGATATTCACTGCATGCAAATCAAACACAGAAGACAGATATTTTGCTTTCCATTCGCTTTCTGCTCGTAAGGCGAAAAATCAAGCATAATGTATAAAAGAAACAACAATTATATATATAAAAAAAAAAACTGAAAGCTCTTCAGATTTTACATTACGCCCAAAGAGGCGTTTTTTAAAAACGTTTTGCGTATTACCTTTATTTATTAAATATCATGTTCTTCGCACTTAAACCATAAAATTCAGTTCAACAGCAACATCGCAAAATAATTTTTAAATGAGTATGTCTTTAGGATTTCCGATACATAGTCTCGCGCGCTAGAGATATTTTTTCCCCCGTACGGTGCTGCCATTGCTCTCTCTGAAATCGTTAAGTTTGTTCATCAAAAATTCGTTACAGTTTTACAAAATATGAAATCGATAATAAAACAAATTCCAAATTTCGGCCTCCAGATGCCAATATTCGGGTGGAAACATACGTTATTCAAAATTTGTTGGCTTTAGGTACCGTTGTTTTATCACAGTGCGAGAAACATATATACATTTACGCAGATTCTTCATTATTTAATTTCTTTAAATATAATATGGAGTTCTAATATTTAATGGCAACAATTTGAAAAGTAAACCGGCATTTATAGTGAACCAACGCAAAATGCCAAAACGAAATTAATAGCCCTTCTGGGCTAAAAAGAATAGGATTTTACTAAAAAAAAAAAAAAAGGATATTTTAGTTTATTGTCTAGCACAAATAATTTCCTAGTATTTGACACAAAACCGAAAGACAGGTGAAAAAGAATGAGTAAATATTACGGCTCTTTATACGAAACAACTTCAAAGAAAACAACACATTCAAGTTTCATTCAGATTGGTCTCTTATCTAAGACATAATTAGAGTGCAGAATTCGAGATGCTGAGAGACTTGGTATCCAGCTGAAGTTTCGACTGAAGACAGTAATCTAACTGCCTAGTTAAAATTCCGTAAAAAATTTCACTTAGCTAAAATTCCCACAACTTTTTTTTCCCTATCTGAAAGCAGGGTTGCACATAAGTCAGAGACGCATTTCAAATCTGCGAAAAGACTGCGCCATTTTGATCTATCGAAAGGGTTAAGCAATTGGCTTTCACACTGAAAAAAATATCAAACAAACCCTCAAAATGTACATATCTTTACATTTTGCAGTTAATGGCCATTAAAAATGTATTGATTCCAATTCAAAAAGACTTAGTGTTCTTTAAAGTTCCTTGTTTACATCTGATTGAACTTGGTCATATTGATAGATAGCACACAGATAGATGATTTTATTGCAATTACATGTGAAATCGTTGTATTTTTCTGTGTAATGTAACATGAAAAATCTCAAGGGAAAAGCTATGCCGGATAAGTACGAATACAGGGGCAAGTCCCTTTAACATTGAGTAAATAGGTATCTCCGTAATTTGGTGCGATATCAGCAAGCTGACTACGGCTTTGAAGACTTAGTTTGTCTCCAAATTTGGCGAAAATTTTCCAGAAGTTGCCAACCTTGGCGATTATTTAACGACATTTTGGTTCAATCTCTGTATCACCGTAATAGGAGTATGAATAAATGTAATTGATCACTATATTGTCAGCAACCGTAATTCGACCCCATATTGCTTTCCAGTAATTTCGAGCAGAATGTACTAGAAATATCGCGGCGATCGGTTGAAAGCTATATAAGACTTAAGAGAGAATCTACTTTCAGTTTTTGTTGTTATCATCGTTGTTGCGAGTTGTTAGTTCAGTGTGAATTAAGATAACTCTGGATTAGCCTTCTCTGTAGATGCGCTTTACATTGCGTTGTGCTTAACATTCTGAATAGTCTGAAATGTAACTACTGATTGCACTCTGTGATACTGCGAACACCTGTGCGAGTATTTCTGTGAAAAATTCTAGAACTTTGAATGTTTCTTTCGATAAAATAAATTTTACTAACCTATCGTTGGACTTGTGTGCATTAAATATATTATGATTCCCCACTCAAGTAATAATACTCATAAAAATAAATCTATTTCGTATTATTTTAAATAGCAAAAAACTTTGAAAAAAATATGAAATTGATTGCTTTAAATATTTCATTTTGTGTCCGCATGGTAATCAAGAATACTTTGAAACCCTAGGGGTTCTGAGGATCGGATTGTTTGGAGTATGGTAAAGCCCACTAGCTTTTTGTCTAAACGAAGAGATAACTTCGTAGTCTTGGGATGGAAAAAAGAAAAACTACTTCGTATTCACATCACACACGAAGCACGAGAACTTCCATGCAGCCAGACTGTTCGTCAAGGTTTGAAACCAGGTTAAACTACCATTGATCAATGATTTTACCAGTCAGTCGGCTATGTGGTGGGCTTGTTTCTTCGCCACTCAGTTTGAAGACAACTCTTTATAACCTTCTTTCTGCTTACATGCTGATGACTGTGTATAGTCATTAGGTTATTTTGAAGCAGGAGACGTAAAAAATATGCAGTGTCGTCGCAAGAACTCGAACCCTGGACCTCTCGAATACACGTCGAGTATACTTCCAATTAAAGCCCTAAGGCATGTGGAAAGTAAGAAGAAAATACCTTATACACCCCTCCTTTTAGAGAGCGACTGGTGGTTAGGAGACCCAATCGCCAAATCCTAGTGGTGACGAATTATCGTCCACCACCTTTTAGCTCGAACGCCACTTGTACAGTCATTAGATTATTTTCAAGCAGGAAACGTGAAAAATGTGCGGTACTCTCGCCGGGACTTCTCTTCGTGGAATGGTGCATCACCGGTGTACCTAGGTGCAATGACCTTACCTCAATCAAAAAATATATATTATAATTGATAGATAGCACATTAAATTATTTCGAATATGTCATCATAAATACAAAATTAAAAGTTCTAAAGTCTATGAAGTAGAGAAAATTTCGTAAAGTTCCATGAAGTAATTATGTAAAGCAGCAGATAAAAATATCGAGCTGGTGACACGTGATGAACATGAGAAAAATAGGAGCACAGGCAATCACGAAAATATAGGGCACATAATATATAATTTTAACACAATAAACACAAAATAACATCGTAAACTGATATCCCAAAGTAGCCAAAGTTCCAGCATAAAACTTAAATTATATACATGTCGAAAGATGGTTCAAAAGAAGTCCAAAGTACAAGTTCTTAATTCACACTGAACTAACAAGTCTAGTTTCCATTTATACTAGATACATTTCCACTAAAAATCTCTTCTAATATGTTAAAGAAGACAATTTTGTCTGTGGTACTAAGGTGCAGCACGAATTTCATCTAATCGATTCGTGATTATTTTAATTACATCAAAAATAGAAAATTCCCTAAAGATTTTGTTTACTTCACTAATGACCTGCAAAATTTCCTTAAAAGTAGAGAAGATATTATTTGTAGCGTTTTTATTCTGACGTCTAGTGTTGGGTTTAACTGCTCTAGGGAGCGCTAGAAATTGTGTGTGGTCGTTTGTATTGACATCAGTTCAAATTTTTCTATCATTACTAAGTGATATGGTAGGATTTTTTGACTAAGAGTGTCACTTTGAGTCCTGGGGGGAATATTTCCACCACGTGGCTCTGAATGAGTGTTAACATTCTGTTTCTTAACATTTGAGTTCTCCTAATTACTTGGGTTTTGGGGACAAAAACGAAAGTTGGCTGCGTGATCACCACCACAGTTACAGCATGTCGGGTTTTCAATGAATTTTGCTTCACAGTCCGCAGTTTTATGCAGCAATAAACATTTCGCAACTCGGAGCAAGTTTGCCCTCCTCCGATGAATGATAGAAATGTTGGCAATTATGGCATTGAGCAATACCACCTTTGTATTTGTATAGTTCTATTTTAACATCAAAACATAATAAATTACTGATATCATATATTTTATCAGTGACTCCAACATTAGCTAATTGCACTTAAAATAGAGGTAATGGAACACGAGTTTTAAATCTGAACATTTGGTTCACTTTATAACCTTAATGTCTTCTACAATTAACTCATCTTTAATTTCCTTATTAAGGCAGTCACAGGGTAACCCTCGAATAACAACCTTCACAGATTTAACACGTTTAGCATGTAGTATGTAATACCATTAGTATCTAGGTATCTCGTAATCTCACGGTGATAATCCACAGTGAGTGGTATTAATTTTAAGAATCCACCAGGAATTCTGGCTGTGAAGACAGCATTTAGTTCCTTGTTAAGTTTCTTAACAAAGTCATTAAATTTAATTGGGAGAATAACCATAGTCAGAATTATACGTGGTTGTGGTAGTTTACCTTTATCTGTACCATTAATACTACCAACATTTGTATTCATATTATCAACATTTTCATTAGCCTTTTCAGTATTATTTTCACTACAATTTAGAGTAGAAAATTTATTCGAGATTGCAATATCTACATTGTTTTTTAACATTTTATTCTCTCGCCAGGACTTTTACTTAAACCTCTTTAATGCGCGTTGAGTGTGCTTCCAATTACACCACAAAAGCATGCGGAAAGGAGGGAAGAATACAACTCTTTGTGTGCCTAACAATTTATGTGCAACCGAAACTAGTTTCCTTTCGAAAATTATAAATATCGATGCTCTACCGCTGGACTAGTGGACACAATTTTTTAAAATTAATACACAATTTGTGGATTTTTTTTCTTCTATCCTGTTTTCTTAGGCTATGAAAATACCTTTCAAATATGATCAAAATGTGTGACGGTAAAAAGTATGTGAAGGTTCGATCTAAGTGTTTTCATGGTGTCTACTGTATGGTTTACGAACTGGATAACCTTAAAATCCCACTGTGATCCAACGATGAACTCAGGCCATGTCTTTCTTTTGTGATAAAACAGTACACAAACAGGCGCTTTGCAAAAACATTATTAGGATGTGTTCTATTGTGAACTGCACTTCCTGGTTCTCTCTCACCCACAAAGACTCGCTTTCATCTACACATTATGCATGTATGACATTAACCTTGACAAGTGCCATTTTCCCTATTAAGTTGTGGGTTGAAAAACAGTCCCCCCCAAGCATTTTAAGCAAAATCCTTTTCTGTTCCATATAGTGACTGAACAAAGGAAGATCTGTTTACGTTTTACGTAGAAAGATGTTTTGAAAATTTATTTTTGAATCTTTTTAATTTATTATTATTAATATTTTGCTTTTTTGTTTGCTTATGATAACTTAAATATGTTTAATGACAGATTTATTTAAAAAATAAATTTTGGTGCATTTTACGTCTTATTGCAGGTAAGTGTTGTTTCGGCCCCTTCAAAAAAAATTCGGCACGTCAAAAATATCAATTTAATACATTATAAATTAACTACATTTTAAATTAGTTCATCTCTATTAAAATTACACATTATTAAAAAAATGTGATGTGGACGCCACATGACTTCCTTGTACAGAATATTAAATTATGCTCATCTTTTGCTGCATTTCCTTTAAACTTATTCCCTCGAATTTCATTAGATATATTTCTTATTCAATTAATTCATTTTTCACTTTGCGATAAGGCAAAAATGCATAAAACCTCAAAATATCTTTATTAATATTTGAAAAATATAAAGCACCAAATACAGTTAAAATAATTTTTTAAAAAATTTATACAATTAAAATTAGAATTTCTGTGCAAAAACAAGCAATTTGGCCAGCGGGTAAGAAGACAGATTTTTTGGTCCACAAAACTGCAAATTTACTTTAAGTCCAAAAATTCACTGAAGGTGCAGAAACTGACTTAATTCACTATTCTGCTAAGTTTTAAATGTAAACAAATATGGCTGCTATGGTAAAAAATTAGGCTTAGCAGCACTTAAACAACTTTTAAATTGTTGATAGTCCTGCAAGTATTGCATGCAGATTAACTAAAGGCATAAAAACTTTAACCGGCAGATAAGAACAACATGATTCAATCATTTGTAAAGCAAAAAATGCACAATTTACTAACATATAAGAGTACAAAAAAACTGAGCTCACGGAGCCGAGTAACAGCGTAGGCATATATACACTCACTTCCAAAAGTTAAGCACGGAGATGTAAAATGCAAAAAAGTCAACAAATACTGCTTTGATTGACACAAAATTCGGCAGGAACGTAGCATATATATTTATGCATAAACCAAAATCAGTAATTTTATATAGAAATGAAAACAATATTAAATTTTTGTAAGTTATCAGAGAATGACATACTGGAGACTTAAACAGAATTATGTATTAAGTGAAAATAAACAGCATAAAATGAAAAAAAGGACATTAATAGGGAATGTGATCCCCCCTCATCTGTATACAAACTTTACACCTTGTGACCTTGCTTTAAATTAGGTGGTCAACCACCATAGAATTAAGCAATGCCATTCTTCTTGTAGAACAGTTCCCAGCTTAATAAGAGTGGGCGGAGGTGGGAAACGTGAAGATACAGCACGACCGAGAGCATCCCAAAGATTTTCAATGGGATTAAGGTCGGATGAATATGCTGGCCACACCATACGCGCAATCCCTTCACTCTCCAGGTAGTCATTGATGATGTCAGCTCTATGGGAACGTGCGTTATCGTCCATTAAAACAAAACTAGGGCCAACTGCTGCAGCGTACAATCTCACAATGGGCTCTAGGACTTCATCTCGATACCGGACAACCGTCAAAGAACCCCGTTTAAAGATGTGCAGGTCGGTGCGGTATCCTAATGAAATCCCTGTCCACACCATAATGCTTCCGCCTCGGAATGCGTGATGTTGGCTGATGTTTTGGGACTGTTGCGTGTTCGTTGTTCACGTCATATCCTTATACGCCTGTCATCTGGCTCCGGAGCAAATCTTGACTCATCAGTAAACATGACATTGCCCCAGTCAGACACATTCCAATTGACATGTTCCCAGCACCACTGTAATCGTGCCCCTCTTGATTGGACGGATAGAGGAACACAAACTCGAGGTACCCGGGCATACAGTCCACTCATATGTAATCTTCGGGGTACAGTAGCTGCAGATATCGCTTTACCAATGGACGCTGTAACCATAGATGTCACACGTGTAGAGGTCGCTCTGGGATTCCGCTTGGCTACAATAGCAATATATCGATCTTCCGCGGGGGTTACAACTCCTGGGCGATCGGCTACGGGCCTTCGGACAACTGTCTGTGTGGTTTGGAATTGTTTCCATAAACGTGAAGTTACAGAATGATGAACGCCGAAGAAAAGAGCAACATCTGTGATCGACTGTCCTGCTTCAATGCGCCCCACAGCACGCCAACGCTCAGAATCTTCCATTCGTCTTCTGGAAGTCACGGAAACACGTATGTCTTGAAAACAAATTGTACGAAAGTTTTAAACACCTTCTATCAGCACTTGCAATCAACTTCTGTAACCCTTCATAAAGCTGGCTTCTTATAAGACTGCCTTTTTTGCATATTTCTTGACATGAAAGCGAGATTATCTGTTACCTTACATATTTGCATACTTCCATCTATCTCTGCAATTCTGATTGGCTTCCGGAAATTAGCATTTTTCTCTCCGTGCTTAACTTTTGGAAAGTGAGTGTACTAACTAATCTTTTACGTTCTTTGTCTTTTTCCTCTTAATTTACCCAAAGCTTTACACGGAAATATGTTTTCCATCAAAGATACAGAAAATAAGTTAAAATCTGCTGCTGGATATTATTTAAATTGAAGAACTGAATCATCGCATTTATTTGAAAGTATGATCTATCCAAATATAAGAATTCTACGCCTTACACTGTAGGATAAATCTTAAGGGAAAAAAAATGTGGGTGAAATTTTATGAAAGTATGGATCTGATTAGAATTCATTTGTTTCTGATTAGAAAAGCAAGCTATTTTATCATGGTATCGGAAGAACAAATAGAAGCAATTACTAATATATTATTACCTGTTTGTTTTCCGTAGGAGAGATGAAATCGCTGAACTAAATGTTTTTTCGAACCCAGGCCCTTTGGTACTGTAGCCGGCTCCCCTAACCACTATACCGTCTGGGCGGCTTCAACTAAATGTAACCAGTAGAGTTAGCGGCCTTTTTATAATATACGGTACTTGTGTTTTTTATTTAAAATTTAAATGATATAATTATTCTCTACAGTATGATAAATAAATTCCTTGCTTTTAGCCTGCAATTTCCCGTATTAAAAAAGAGAGGGGTTTTTATTTCCAAAAATATGGTACATTGTTTTTTCCTGTTAAGAAACTTTATCACTAAATTCTGTAACTATAAAGTTTATAAATTAATTAATTAATGATTGAACTTTGATAGAACTGTAAAAACTACGCACTACTTCAAAATCATTAAAGCGGAAAAAAAAGTTTCTAGTACTTTGCAATATTAACAAAATACCAACATTGTACGTTTGACAATATTTGACAACGGGCTTCGAAGATTCGTTGCTGCATTTTGTGTCTTAAACAATTGGTATTTCTTTCGGGACCATTTTAAAAATTGCCGTCAGTTTTTGCTGATTGGTTTGTGGATTAATGCTAGGGTACTGACAGTCGGATAAAATTTTCTCACTAATTCCTCGTAAATTTTACGATACAGCGTATTTATTCATATAAATAACGTACACATATTAAAAGCAATTTATTCAATAAGTGACAGCATTTATTACTCTGTAATGATGTTTGTAATGCATAATAAAATAAATATATTTCAGAAGAATTCCGCCATTTAGGGCAAGGACACAAAAAGAAATGTCGCCAGCTGCAATGTCTATTACGTTCATTGTCAAGTAGATTCGTAAATTTTACGGAGCTTGATCTGAGTTTAACCGATTATAACAACTCACGCAAGGGGTGTCTGCCGTAGGACAATGCCTTTCTATAAGACTCTTAAATATTAAAGCTTATTAAAATATGAATAAGAAGAGAGATTGAGTTTGGTTGGTTCTTGAAGGTAAAAATTTAATTTTTCAATAGCATTAATATCATTAAAAGGCATCGAGAGTAATTTATTTAAAATACGTACGCGAAAGAAATCGCATGCCGTTTTCCAAAAGTTGTGGAGGACTTTTATCGATATCTGGCAACAATCCTTACTTCATTTACTTACATCACTTGTTAATAAATTCATTTTAAGGAATAAAGAATTTTAGCTTTGACAATCGACTAAAATGTTGAATATAAATAAGCTAAGAACGTATATATTAATTTTGGCCCTGAATGGAATTTCTACTGCAAAAACGTATGAAATGCTACAAACAGTCTTCGATTACAAAACTATCAAAACAAGAGATGGTATACGATCATAAGATGTTTCAAGAAAGAATGCTTCGAAGATATACCACACTCTATGTAGATCATCAGTTTAAACGAATCTGTAACACACGAATAAAGTCGAGATTTGGTGCTAAGCAATCGCCATTCAGCGATCAGAGATATTATTGAACAAGTCCTAGATAGCTTGGATTGTGTCAAACGATTTTGAAAGATCACATGGACTTGTTGCATCTCGCTTCTCGAGTTGCTCCAGAAAAGCTGAATCTTCTAAAAACAAGAACGTGTTCAAATGCCCAGGAGACGCTTTCTCAAAGCAAGTCTTGCTTAAAGCATTTTATTGTCTTGCTTAAAGCATTTTATTACCGGTGTTGAAACATGAATGCACACGTTTAATGCAGACACAGTTGAGTAATTAAGGAAGAGGTGCTCAAAAAAGCAAGATCGTAAAAGTCAGTCAAAAATTAAGAAAAACACAAAAAAGTCAGTCAAAAAGTTAAGAAAATGTTGACTGTTATTTTCGGTTGCCGTTGCGTTGTGCATCATTAATTTCTACCAGCTAGCCAGATTCTGAACACACACAAAATGAAGTACTTGGATGTTTCGCGACGTTTGTTGAAGCACTTCATAGAAAACGATTTAATTACGGCAAAGACAGTTCGCGAATTTTTCATCATGAAAATGAACGTGCTTAATAATGCTTTTGCTGAGCACGAGTTTTCAGCTAAAAACTCGACAAATACGAGTCCACAAACTCTCCGTGTTTGTTCGACTTTTACTTCCTTGTACGCAGTAAAGGAAGTACTGTAATCGCAAAACACTTCGAGTATCACATTTCAACGGAAATATCCATTTTGACGGTTCCCGAATCAATATAGACTTTTTTTTTCCTTAACGTCTGTACGTAAGGTCAGAATAAAGGACTGTTTTTTCAAAAATAGATTGTAAAATGGATTCAAGGTGGATACAAAGGGAATTTTTCATGAAGATTGAAAGAGATTTTTTTTTCGAAAGTAATTTTTTGTGAGATATGTCATACGTACGCATGTATTTATGTATTTGTGTATGTCTGTATCTCGCACTACTCAAAAACGCGGTTGAATGTTAAAATTTTGTATATGAGGCTGCTATAACTTCTAGTTGTGCTTATATATAGACAAATAGTAAGAAATTTAGAACCAATTTTACACAAAGACCCAAAAGAAGGGAAATTCAAAACGAAAAATAAGAATTAAAGAAATGTTAAACTAAAAAATTACAAAAACCAAAAAAAAAACTGTAACAGAAGAAGAATTCAATGAAGTCTGATATAACATTATCAAAAATTTAAAAAAATGTGATAATAGATATACATGGAGAGAGAGAAAAAAAGTAAGAAATTTAGAACTCAACACAAAAAAATAAGTGAGATTTAATACCAATAAATTTCCAAAATATCCTATAAATGTACAGAATAAGAAAAAAATATGAAATTAAAACCTAAAAATTATAAATACCTGAAAAAATATACCAGTAACAAAAAATAAATACATAAATAAATAAAATAAAGAAGAGGAATTCAATTAAATCTGATGTAACGTCATCAAGAGGAGAATACATTAGACCCAATTACAATCACCCCTTCCACTTGAAAACCCTTGCGTTTCTGTATTCAAATTTAGCTGATGAAACATTATTAAGTTTTCTTTAATTATACAGTTCACCTAAATTTTTGAAATCCTCCTTTGAATAATTATGTTTTTAATAAAAAAAAATTTGGAATACTATATATAGACTGCTGGCCACACAAATTGCAACACCAAGAAAGACAAGAGATATCACAACAAAATTTATTTAGTAGATAACATGTTGACCGAATATCAAATGATTAAATTTATAGACTTCTGTGAAGTGTGGTTCCTTCTAGAATCAGTAGCCAGAGTAGCTGCCATTGTTGGAGATCACCACTGCCACACGCCTTGGCATTCATTTAAAGAGACATCGGATGTGTTCTTGGGGTGTGGCAGCTTGGGATGTAATCTGGGTCAATCGTTCAGCAGCCATGGACCACATGTTTTCTATCGGCGAAAGATCCAGAGAGCGAGCCGGTCAGGGAAACAATTCAACCTGGCGATTGACGAAGAACCCTTGGACAGTGCGTGCCACGTGTGGTCGCGCATTATCCTGTTGAAATATGGCTGTGGGCAAGCTCTGAAGTTAAGGAAGGACAACTGGCTCCAACACCCCGGAGATGTAGCGCTAGCTGTTTAAAGTACCGGCCATGCGTACTAGAAGACTGCGAGAGTGATATCCAATATCGCTCCATACCATAATACCTGGTGCAGGAGCAGTGTGGCGGTGCATAACGCAGCTGTTCAGCATCCTCTCTCCACGGTGTCTCGAGACTCGAATCCGACCATCGTGGTGTTGCGGACAGAAGCGTGACTCGTCAGAAAAAACAATTTCATTCCATTCTGCCGTCCACATCCTTCTTTCATCGCACCATTGATGGCGGAGACGTCTGTGGTTCTGCGTTAAGGGTAGACGAAGCAATGGGCGTCTTGCGGACAGACCATTCTGCTGTAAAGGGCGTCGAATAGTACGCGCAAACACTGGATGATACGTTAAAGATTGAATGTTCTGTGCTATGGTTCGTGATGTGACTGAGCGATCCGTCACCGCCATGCGCACAATGTTCCTGTCATCACGTGAAGTGGTGCACTGAGGTGAATGCGATCGAACACGTCGGTCCGTTGTACCCTCCTGAATCCAACGGTCACATATCCGCATTACAATTGTTTGGTTTCGTCCAACACGACTACCGATTTCTCTGAAAGATAATCCACACTCTCGGTAGGCCACTATCCTTCCTCTGTCGAACTCGGATACTTGATCAAACGATGATCGCTGTTTACTACGAGGCATAATTGATCTTTTCTATTAAACCCAAGAAAAACACAATTGCCGAACTTGAAATCGTCGAAAACTCCAAGCCTTAAACAGCGCTTTGAAGTGGCGCCACAGGCGCGCGTGATGTGCGTCTGCGCTGAAATTCTAATCATTTGCATATCTCACCTTCACTAATGCATGTTGTAAATTTCATCTTATTTACATGTTTCCTTCAGGGTGTTGCATTTACCGTGGCCAGCAGTGTATATGTTTGATTCTGCCAATTGTAAGAAAAAGGGAGGTGCACGTCTAAATGTTAAAGCAGTCCCATATACAAAATTTTAACGTTCTTCAGCTTTCAGTAAAACATTAATCTTTTGAAGCTGAAACCATTATTATAACGCATAGAGGAGTTCATGTGGCTTGAAGTTTGCAATATGAATTGAAATTTCCTGAATTAGCTGTGTTAAGGAAATTATATGGAGTTCATCCATATATTGACTTGTGAAGTCTATTTCTTTGAAATAAATAACTTACAGATAGATTGTGAAGAGATGTCAGTCATACAAACTGAGATAATTTCTGTGTTTATGCTTTTATTATTAAAGAGATACACAGTATAAGGCTACGTTAAGGCAAAATCGCAAGGTGCAGACCATTAAAAAAATGTTTTGTTTTGTTTTCAGGACAGATTAGAAAAATATATATAACCACATATGATGAAATTTTTACTACATATAATAAATGTATTATTTCGATATTAAATTTAAATTATGCACAAAAAAAGAAAGACCTTTTGAAATTAGTCAACTATTTTAGTCTGTGGCATTAAGATTGAACAAAATTATTGAAAGAAATAGTAGACACGGCATTAGTTAACGCAAAGGCGTGTAAATCTATAATTTATTATAAATTTTATACATTTGGTAAAAGAGTTATCTGAATTATGAATTAATTAGTAAATGAGTTATGAGAATTTATCTGTATAACAGCAGGAAATATTACGGTTACACCATTAAAACATCAGGGAAATGAAATGATCAGGGAATTTGATTAATATGAGGCGTTAGAAACATTTGCTGTAGATTGCGGAAACTGATGAAAATTTTTATAATATTACAATGAATCACTACTATTATATATCCCATGAACTATAGCTGTATAAATTGTATCAGTTTAAGATATTATTAACATAATTTAGTAGTCATCTCCCTTTGCAAACAATTTCACTGAAGCCTAAAGTTAGACTGGAAAAACTCATATTTTTAAGCTTTCTAATAAAGGTTATTCTGTACCAAGGTACACAATATCAAATAAATATTTAAATAATTTAGTATATTAAGTATTTAAAATCAAATAAATATTTTATTCCTCCTTCTAACATGCCTTTGTAGTGTAATGGCGTATTCGAGAGTGTGGAAGTTTGGAACATAGGAAACTTTAAACGTCGTTCTGACTCCAAGAAGATTAATATTTATTTACATTTTTTGGATATGGAATAATACAGACAGAAAATCAGTCAATGTTCTTTTTCTTATTGAAGGCTTACTGTTGCCACTCTGGTGAAAAGAAAAACGCATGAGAGAAGTTTCGCTGATGGCGCTTCATCAACGCGAATGATGTCGCCACACACCCCCTTGCCAGTGATAGCGTTATACCTTGTAATCCTTCAGGTATGCAGGAAATCTCACCCTTCGTCCAGCTTTTGTGTATCTAGGATGAATATCTTTGGAAGAATCATTGTCTCTAGGAAGTGGAGGTGAGATTTTGGAGTTATCAGCTTCGTGTGTCTGGAGATTTGCTGTTATTTCATTCTTGAGGCTGAAACATGGTTTCAGTCTATCTATCGATATCCTTTTAATTTTACCTGAAACTTCCACATCGAAAAATTTCTCGAAACGTTTCTTAACTAAATATGGTCCTAGATAGGCTGGTTGAAGAGAAGATGAAATCATGTTATTATAGATGAATACATGTGAACAATTTGCTAAGTCCTTGTGTACGAAAATTGTTTTTTTTTCATGGCTGGTTGTCGGTGTTGGTTTTAGGTTTTGGATGTGACTTTGCAATTTTTGTATAAAATCTGAATGCGTAACAGTGGGGACATAACTGAAAAATTCTCCAGGCAAACAGATTGGTGCACCGTACACAAGTTCAGCAGAAGAACAATGCAAATCCTCTTTAATGGCGGATCGAATGCCAAGAAGAATCAAAGGTAGAACGTCAGTCCAAGAATTTGACGTTTGCAGGTGGGATTTTAGGCTGTTTTTCAAGGTTCGATGTTGTCGTTCAATTAAACCATTAGACTGTGGGTGATAAGCCGTGGTGCTATTAGCCTTGAAGCCTAAGTATTTGCTCAAGGATCTGAAGAGTTGGCTGTCAAATTGTCGACCTTGGTCAGACGTTATCTTCTCTGGAATTCCAAATCTGGAAATCCAAGTCGTGATGAGGGCATGGGCGACGGACTCTGCGGTTTGGTCTTCCAGAGGTACAGCTTCGATCCACCGAGTGAATCTATCGATGATGGTAACCAGGTACCTAAAACCTTTGCAAGATGGTAAGGGGCCAACAATATCGATATTAAGGTGCTTGAAACGTTGACTGGGGACTTTGAATTCAGCAGCTGGAGCATGGGTATGTTTGTGTATTTTGGCTCGTTGGCATTGCAAACATGCTCTAGACCACAGCTGACAGTCTTTGTTTATGCCAGGCCAGATGAATCTTTTTGTCACCAGCTTCGTTGTTGCACGAATTCCAGGATGGGATAAGTTATGTATAGAGCAAAATAATTGTTTTCGAAATTCTTTAGGAATATATGGCCTGTTAAAATTAGTGGAGGTATCACAATAAATTTTCTTATTGCTATCCGGAATAGGAATTTGTACTATTTTGAAACTGGAATTTGATTTAAGAATCCTGAGGTCTTCATCCTCCTGGCAATCTGCAATAACTGTATAATCAATTGGAGCTGGGATAGCGATGGTGTCGATTCTCGATAGCGTGTCAGCTACAATGTTTTCTTCTCCAGAAATGTAGCGTATGTCTGTAGTGAATTCGGCAATGTAGTTCAACTGCCGTACTTGTCTTGGAGAAGCTTTATCTAAATTTTGGTGGAAAGCGAAAGTGATAGGTTTATGATCAGTGAAGACAGTAAACGATCGTCCTTCCAGAATGTGTTTAAAATGCTTTATCGCTAGGTAGATTGCAAGTAGTTCTCGATCGTATGCACTGTAATTTCTCTGTGTTTGTGAGAGAGATCGGGAGAAAAAACTTAGCGGTTGTTTGTCATTATCGGATAGTTGATGAATCACGGCACCCACGGCAGAATCAGATGCATCTGTAGTTAGGGTGATCTGCGCCGCTTGATTGGGATGAACTAACATTACAGAGTTGCACAGTGCGCTTTTGATATCAGTGAAAGCCTTCAGCGCATCTTCGGTCCAAATTAAAGCTTTTTTGCTGTTTTTCTTCACTCCTTTCAGTAAGATTGTCAGGGGTTGTTGTAGTTTGGCGCAGTTTGGAATGAAACGATGGTAAAAGTTCACCATGCCCAAAAATCTGCGTAAGCTTGTAAAGGATTGTGGTTTAGGATATTCTTTAATTGTATTGACTTTCGATGAAAGAGGCTTGATTCCTTCCTTTGATATTTCATATCCTAAAAATTCAACTTTGCTCAGACCAAATTTGCATTTTGCAATGTTTATGCACAGTCCATAGTTATTGAGTCTTTGGAATATTAATTCAAGATGTTTTTTGTGTGTTTCAGTGTCTGGCGAGGCGATGAGGATATCGTCGAGATAGCAAAATACAAAGTCTAGGCCGCTAAGCACTGTATTCATAAACCTTTGGAAGGTTTGTGCAGCGTTGCGTAAGCCAAATGTCATATAAGGAAATTCAAAAAGTCCGAAAGGTGTTATGATGGCTGTCTTCGGAATGTCAGCTTCATGCACAGGAATCTGTTGGTAGGCTCTTAGCAAATCTATTGTTGAAAAAATTGTTTTTCGATACAGAATATGAGTACAGTCCGTTAGAAATGGTAGTGGGTAACGGTCTGGAACAGTATTTGCATTAAGGCCACGGTAATCGCCACATGGTCTCCAGTCACCGGATTTTTTTAAAGTGAGGTGTAATGGACTTGACCAGCTGCTTTTGGATGGTCTGCAGAGACCTTCCTGCAGCATATAATCGAATTCCTTTTTCGCGGCAATCAACTTTTCTTGAGAAAGTCTTCTGACTTTAAAGGATACAGGGTTACCTTTGGTTTCGATGTAATGTTGCACATCATGTTCTTTAACTTTATTGTTTTTTATGTTGGGTTTAAGTAAGTTAGGAAATTTGTTTAGGATGTCTCTATATGGGTTGTGAAAAGTATTAACAATGAATTTAGGAGTGACGCTATTGTTACACAAAGCACCTGTAGTTGCTAATGAGGTGGTGCCATCAATTAATTTTCTGTTTTTACTATCAACTAACAAATTAAAATGTGAAAGAAAGTCTATTCCGACGATAGGTTTATTAACATCCGCAATGATAAAAGGCCAGTTGAAAGATCTGCGTAGCCCTAAATCTAGCTCTAATAATTTTTGACCATATGTTTTGATTGTTGTACCGTTAGCTGCGAATAACTCAAGCTTAGCCACAGTTCTTTTTTCCGATGGTGTTGGTGGAATAACCGATATTTCCGCTCCGGTATCAATTAAAAAATGGGTTGCTGATGCGTTGTCACGAATATATAGACGACTCAGCTGTACCCCTTGACTTTCTGTCGTCATCGAAGGCCGGGGATTCAGTTTTCCTGTTTCGAGGCCTGATATTTACATGGTGGAGTGCACTTGTACGCTCTCTCACCAAAGCGTTGATGAAAATAACAATTATTTGGGTTATTGTTATTTTTGAAACTATTTCTAGAATTCGACCTGTATCGTCGTCTTTCTGGACTGGGGTTATTGTTATTTTTGAAACTATTTCTAGAATTCGACTTGTATCGTCGTCTTTCTGGACTGGGGTTTCTACGCCTATTCATTTCTGCTACCTGCAGTGTTAAGTTTGATATCTGTTTCTGTAGATCTTCGGCGGTAATGTTATCAGATGGGGAAGAAACAATGCGAGCTACCTGTGGTGGATTGGGATTTAATTCCCAAATTTTGTCAGCCATTGTAGACAATTTTGACAAATCATCACTGCTTACACATAAAATGCTCCGCATATTAAGTGGTAGTCGTTGCATCCACAATGTTTTCAAAAATTCATCTGGCACGTTCTCAGCCGCCAAGTTACGCATTTCGCAGAGAAGTTGGGATGGTTTCTTATCACCCAGTTCTAATTCGGTCAGAAGTTTCTGGGTTTTCTGTGTTTCAGAGTCGGCAAAAATTTCAATCAGCCTGTTTTTAATGGCCAGATATTTGCCGTTGTTTGGTGGTTTAGTGAGAATATCAGAGATTTGTGACAATGTCCCTGTTTCAATAGAACTGACTACATAATCATATTTTGTTTGATCAGCCGTTATTCCAGCATTGCGAAATTGGGCTTCAATCTGAAGAAACCATATTTTAGGGTCAGGTTTCCAAAAAGGGGGAATTTTGATGCTGACCTTGGCGACAGTCGCAGGTGTGGCATTAGTTTCAGTTTCTTTACTTTCATCTCCTTCAGCCATAGTAGAATTAGGCTTAACGGAAGTGCAGCTACCTTTATCCAACTTTTTATTTTTTTAAAGCTTAAGCTTTTCTGCTTAAAGATTGCTTAGTAAAAACTAGTTCATTTATTCTTAACACATTTGATGCATTCAGAGAATTCTAATTGCATACATTACATCTGAAGGCATATTGCAATATAGAACAAGAATTTTTAAAATGGACTTACCATTTTAAGAGTATTTCAGTCTCGTTATATTACAAAAACATCGTACGTTCTTTTTCCATCTTTACACTTCATAAGTTGAATTGGATCGCATCCGGGTAAACCAGTGTGGAAGTTTGGAACATAGGAAACTTTAAACGTCGTTCTGACTCCATGAAGATTAATATTTATTTACATTTTTTGGATATGGAATAATACAGAGAGAAAATCAGTCAATGTTCTTTTTCTTATTGAAGGCTTACTGTTGCCACTCTGGTGAAAAGAAAAACGCATGAGAGAAGTTTCGCTGATGGCGCTTCATCAACGCGAATGATGTCGCCACAGAGAGGTCCAGATTCCATTCCCGGCGAGAGCATTGCTCATTTTTCACGTCTGCTTCAAAAAATTAATAACTGTACAATTTATTAAAACATGAGTTTATTCCTATTAAATAGCTCAGTTTGTTAAACAGTAAATAATATAACCCTGGAAACAATCTGTACAGCCAAGTGGAAAATAAAAAAACTTTATATTTAACGAAATTTACCAAGCTTTATGGATGATAAATACATTGTAAAGTAAAACTCAAAAAGTTTTGAAAAACGTTTCTAATATAAAATATGGCGTCCTTAACAAATTTAAATAATTTTAAAGAAATATCAATGAGAAGGGGGAAAGTAATTTTATTAGTCCAAAGGGATTTAGTCCCGAAGGACTATTACTTTCGTTTTGCGATTTTGCGTCGGAAACACAAAAACGGCGTATCACTTTTCAAATTGTTGCCACTAAATGTTATCGCTCTGCATTAAATTTTAAAAAATGAAAAATCTGCATAAATGTATGCATTTTTTTTTTGACGTAGCTTTCTCTTCAAAAACCGTCTGCGTGCGTTGCACGGGAAAATAAAAAGGAATTTTAATTACAGTTCTAAATAAATAGCCAAATAAATGTGAAATTCGTAACAATATTCTCTAAAACTTTAACGAATTTTTCATTAACAAACTCAAAGATTTCAAAGCCAGCAATACCAACGTTGTACAGAAAAACATTTTTATCTCCAGCGCGTGAGAGCGTGTACCGAAATTTCTAAAGATATGCTCAATTTAAAATTATTTTGCGATATTGCTGTTGAACTGAATTTTATGGTTTAAGTGCGAAGAACATGGTATTTAACAAATAAAGGTAACACACAAAATGTTAAATAAACGTCCCTTTGGACGTAATTTAAAATCTGAAACATTTCAGATTTTTTTTTTATTATTATTATTATTATTATTTAGGACACTTATGCCGCCTAACCAGTATAGTGGCTAGCATCGCTGACTGCCGTGTCGAAGTGCCCGGGTTAGAATCCCGGAGAAGGCATGGATATTTTTAAGTGCATGGCGGCGAGCCGAAAGTCCTTTCGTCTGGTTTGGTGGAAGGGGATAGGGGTGGGATCGCACTGTCACGTGTTAGGTGCTCAAGTCTGTTGCCAATGACAGACGTCATCTAACGCTCCTTGCCACGAGGAATTTCATGGACTTGGGCTGACTGTACGTCAGACAATTGAGTATAAGCAAAAACAATAACATACAACACTTATTATAACAATACTGATGCGAATTTAGACCTGCTAACAAACTGAAATTTCAAGTATAAAAAATTGAAATTTTAAAATTAAAGAACTCTTTACAAAATGTCATAAATTTTAAGTAATTAAAATTATGTGTGACATGTCCAAAATGGGTCGTCCAGGTAGTGGATTTTGAGGCTAAATAACAGCACAGAATGTTCCATGAATGCATCGCAGAAAGTGCATAATTTGTCAGCTACAAGACTGAAAATTAACGACAATTAATGCAATGCCTGTCCAATGTGGAGTGTTGCAGTTCCATTCGACAAAGTTCTCAATATACTGCCGTTATAATAACTTAGAAAACTTGCTAATATTTACCTAAAAGGGAAGAATGATATAAATTGCCGTTATGAATTAATGATACCATCCATCAATTTGAGCTTCTGGCATGTTATCTTCGGAATAAATTGTGTATTCTGTGCAAGAAGTGCGGTAACGAAGGTATTAAGTCTAATAATTCTGAATGCTTATGCCTGATAATCTTGTCTTGCATTTTTGTTTAAGTTACATAAACGAAGTTCAAAAAAGGTATAAACAAATTCTAATCATCGTTAATTATTATTGCACCAACCGCGCTGTAATCTGATATCAATAACTCCTCTTAAATCCAATAACCGATAGTTTAAGGACACATATGTGTGTGTGATCTTTTCACTATTAAATGAAATGTACGGAAAATGCCTCTATATAAAAAATTACTCTCTGAAAGTATTGGTACTTGTTTCATCCTGTAGTCTGAAAGATGAGTATTCGACTGGATAGCAAAATAAATTCAAATATCACAGTAAGGTAATGAAAGAAAAAAAATAGTATGAACAATTGGAATAACAACTGTATACCAGCCCCCTGAACATGTGCCGGAAAATATAAATCCTTTGCTATTTTTTACTATTTTCTTGTATTTTAACATTTTTACTATCATTTGATACAGTGGGTTCTTTGGTGACATATGTGCCAATTTTATTTGCTTACTAGCCGCTGCGCGGCCAGCCTTCGTCTGGCTTTTAAGTGTACCGGAAAAATGCCTAAAGAGAACACCAAACATTAAATTTGAAAACTGCACAGAATTTTACTCTGCATAACAATTTTATCGAAAAAGAAACAAAGAACAACGTTAAAAAAATTCAGTTAAAAATGCATTACATATAAAAAGCATACAATGAAATAAGCAATATCCCTTAATACAAATATTAATCATCCTAATAAATAAATTAACCAACTTCCTGCTGCCTTCTCTAGACAAACGTCCAGTATCCAAGAGAAACATTAAATTTAAAAACAGCACAGAATTATCGCCCTCATTTTTCCGTGCTGATATCAGCAACAATGGCTGTGTGCCATTGTTGTTCATATAATGAGAGAAAATTATCAATTTGATACTATTTCATCTTGTCTAGATGCATCTTGTGTACCAGATTTCATAGGCCTGGGTCTATTAGCTTACGCGCAGTACGAACGAAAGACACCTACACACACAGAAAGACTCGCCCTTTTAAATATAGATCTATAAATTAATTAAACAATTTACCTTTGCAAAAAGAAACAATCTTTCAATTTCTTAAACTGTTCAATAGAGTAAAATCTCGCTTTGCTATAGCCCATTATGTCTTAAAAGGACGCGATTTCGTCAGAAAACACAAAATTAAAAAAAAAAAAAATCTAATTCGAATTTCGAAAAACTCGCTTCGAGGTGCACTGGCTCATGCAAAAAAATCATGCAAAACTTTTCAATATCTTACAAACAGTGAAATAAGCAAAAAATAACATGAAAGAAACTCAAAAAACAAAACATTTCGCGCAGAATTTTACTCTGCAGAACAACTTTATCAAAAAAGAAATCAATAAAAATGTATTATACATATAAAAAATGACAATGAAATATGCAGTATCCCTTAATACAAATATTACTTATCCTAATAAATAAATTAACCAACTTCCCTTTGCAAAATCTTAAGAACTCAAATGGTATAAACAGATTAAGAACTTAAACAGATTAAAAAATATCATGCAAAACTTTTTTATAATTAAAATTATATATAATTAAAACATAATATTACAATGAAATAAGCAATATCCCTTGATACAAATGTTAATTATCCTAATAAAGTAATTAAACAATTTACCGTTGCAAAAAGAAACAACTTTTTAATTTCTTAAACTTTTCAGTCTCTTAAAAACAGTAACATAAGAAATACGATGAAAGATTGTTGCCAATCCGAAATTTTTAAAAGAATGAAACTATTCAAAATGATGCAATTTCATCAAAAATCTATCAACAACAATAAGAAAGGAAAATTGTTGCCAAAACTACATTTTAAAATATCTGAGATGTGAGAAGTGTATTCGGAAGCTTCATTTAAAAAATTTTAAAAAAATACAAAATATTATTATTTTTCCAAAATTCTTTTTTTAAAAGGAGTCGAAAGGATTAAAGTTCAACGTGTCCAAAAATCAAAGGAAAATAAACAGCACATTTTTTAAAATAAGTTTTTTTAAAAAAAATTCCGCTGAAAAGGTGTTAAGCTCACCTTCCTAAATAAATTCGTATTTAATCGATTTATTGAAATACGAAATTTATTTTAAGTTCGTAAAATAGCTAAGTGTTTAAGTTCGTAAAATATGTAAAAATGAAATGTATAGAGTGAAATCTCGCTTTCCTGTAGCCCATTATGTCTCAAAATGACGCCATTTGGTCACAAAACATAAAATAAAAAATATTCTAATTCGAATTTCGAAAAAATCGCTTCGAGGTGCACTGGCTCTTGTGTAGATACACCTATGTACCAAATTTCGTGGCCCTGGGTCTATTAGCTTACTCGCAACACGAACGAAAGACACCCCCCCCACACACACAGACTCTTTGTTTTATTATATGTAGAGATTACCAAATTGAGTGTGATATTTAAATTTGATGTTTAGAATTTAATTTATTATTATTACGTTTCTTTAAAGCATTATAAAATATCATATAAACGTTAACATAATTCTTGTTTGCTTATACATATTTCGATATGAAATGTGGCAAGTGCATGTTCTGAGAGTGTACAAGAACTCAGTAACTGTATTTTTAATCTCTGGATATCTCTCTTTCCATTTTTGTATCTTTTTTTTTTTTTTTTTTTTTTTTTTCATAGTCAGAATTTTTTAACGCGATGTTGCGCTTTGCTCATACTTTTTCCCTCACGCACAAAGCAACAATATTATATTTACCCGGTCTGCAATCCAGGAAGTAGAATTTTTCCTTTCAGATCTCTAAAGGCACGCGATGAATGCTTTTCCTAATTTATACTGTTGGACCGAGGTTTTGTATTTTTTATTTGAATCATTTAAGAATGCAGCGCAAACATACTGTAGTGACGTATACATATTTCTTTCACGAAAGTGGACTACTTCCAACTTGCTTTTTGGAGGAGTCTGCCTTTTTTGTATGAGTTATGGGGTATTGTGCCACATAATTCCAATTACATTTATGTAACTGCAATGGGAAAATTATTTCTTTTTGGAAAATAAATGCTCCTTCTGTGTTTTTTTCTAAGTTATTTCATCCCTTTAGCTTGAATAATTCATATTACATAAAATAATTTAAGTAACTTAAATTCTTTAAAGTATTTTATTACTTTTAGAGCTACCATCATTATAAAGCAAATTAATCTCACATCAGCCGTTGAGGGCGGGAAAATAGTTTCATAGTAGGGACTCCTACATAACTAGAATAAATCAACGCAAAACCTTCACAACGATACCTTGACACAAAGATCTTCTGAAAATATAGTTTGTGTTCCTAATTAATTAGCAAATTCTGGAAAAGAACATCACGGTGTCCTTATGCAAAATCCCTTTACTTGCCTACGCCTGATTAAATATTTTCCCCACACTTTATATATAAATTAATCAGGAAAGGGAACTAAAACCTAAAGTCGGTCCAGCATAATGGCTTCCGCAGCATCTTCTTATGCCGGAGCGATGAGGTAAACTTTTAGTATTGATATAAACTGACAAACTTTATGAAACCGATAGCATCATTATGCCAGCGAGCTTTCAAGGGGACAGCGTCATAAAAGTGGTTATACTTTTATGCAGTTCGTCTTTTGTTCTGCAACAGAAAACTCTTCATAAGGATGCACCGACACAAAGGCAGCCACACCTTTACAGTTTTGAACTTTCGTAAGTGTGCATGTGCGTTTATCGGGGCATCGCTATGTAGGCAGGGTTTTTGTTTCTTTTATTAATCATAACAGAAAACTAAAACAATTTGCTTAGCGATGTCCATTCATAAAAATGCGAGCACCTCTAAGAAATTTCCTTTTTATTGCTGAAATTAAAAACTAATCTTTGTTATGGTGAGGGCGCATTTATGCCAAGACTACTCTTATTTTTTAGTTAGTGAATTTGCTTATAAAGATACTGGCACTTTTATGACGGAGCACTGGTATGAAATTGCCTCTGCCGAGAAGGTTTCTGATAGAAATAGGATCCTACAGAAAAGTCAAGTCATCAGATCAAGATCGAAGTCAGGAATGAGGTAGTGTGATCAGTACTGCCCTCAATTTTGCTTTGCGGAAATTTCTGGCAGTCATGACTTGGAGGCTGCTTGTACTCTAGTTCCCCGATCCCCCTGCCGAGTATGAATCTGGGCAATCCAGATAGAATTGAATCAGTTGATTATGAGACAAAATGATTGGGCTACCTGCCTAGGAAAGGGATGGCTTCATTGCGGATTTTTGAAGGGCTACTAGTTTATATTTTAAGAATTATTTCACTTCTCCATGAGTTTTCTCGTGTTGTAAATGCCCATACCCTTAACAACTTTTACTGAAAAATCCGTATGGATTCTGTCTTTTTAAATGGCACACAACATCATTTCCACCACAAAATATAACGGGTAACCGCGATTTATGACTGAAAAACTGGCATTTCAGTTTGCCTTTTTATACCGATTTCATGTGTCATAATTGTTGCTTGCCATATGCGCATGCCATAAATTGCTAAGTGTGTCTACCTTTCATGCAAATTTCAAGGTTTGCCACGTGCTTTCTTCATGACATAGCACTTCATGGCCACTAGTTTAATACTTATAGTTAAGATATTTGTACACCTCAAGAAATGATACTTTATTTTCCCATTTACATTTTGTAATGAAACAGCATTGCTTATGTAAGCATAAAAAAACTTATTCTTGTTATTGTTTTCACTTCTTAACATGAAAAATTGCGAGAAAGTTTACACAAAATACGGAGATACATAGAACACAGTAGTCAAGGCCTTTTTACTCCTAGGTCCAAGTTCCAAACCTATGACCCTACGTTTTAGGGAGATTCAGAACCATCCTTTACTTCTTCATAATTATGTTCCCGAAAGCGAGGATATTAGGCACTGACAGCCACGTAAAAATTCAGTTCGGGGCACATAAACACTTCAAGCTGACTTAATCGGGTCCTAACACTAACTCAAATTAATCACTATAATAATATTTTGTAAATTTGATGGTGATTACAATGACTTTCTATGAAGAAGAGAATATTCTACTTATTGTAAAACTCTCTACTTAGAAGCTACAATAACTAGAATATAATTTCATAGAAATTTCCTAAGAACTTGATATAATACCCAAATTAAACCTATACAAGTTGTAGAGACATTAGGCTATTACGAAGCAAGACAGGTGAAAAATAAGCAACGCCTTCGCCGGGAATCGAACCACGGACCTCTCGATTACGCGTCGAGCATGCAGACCACTACACCACGAAGGCATGCGAAGAAGGCGGGAGAAATACCTTATATACTCCCCCTTTTAAAGGGCGACTGGGGTTTTGGGGACCCAATCGCCAAATCCCGGTGGTGGAGAATCATCATCCACCGCCTTTTTAGTTCGGGCGCCAGTGTAGAGACATTAGGCTATTTCGAAGCAGAAGACTGAAAAATGAGCAAAGCCTTCGCCGGGAATCGAACCACGGACCTCTCGGTTACGCGTCGAGCATGCAGACCACTACACCACGAAGGCATGCGAAGAAGGCGGGAGAAATACCTTATATACTCCCCCTTTTAAAGGGCGACTGGGGTTTTGGGGACCCAATCGCCAAATCGCGGTGGTGGAGAATCATCATCCACCACCTTTTTTTAGTTCGGGCGCCAGTGTAGAGACATTAAGTATTTTTTGAAACATCAGACATGAAAAATGAGCAAAGTCTTCGCCGGGAATTGAACCACGGACCTCTCGATTACGCGTCGAGCATGTAGACCACTACACCACGAAGGCATGCGAAGAAGGCGGGAGAAATACCTTATAAAGTTAAAAATCAATTAACAGTCTATTATGAATGGGAACTTTTCCTTCATTCGTATGTTAAAATATATCTGAAAAAATTTAATAGTTTTTCAATTTTGATTTTTTAAGTTATGATGCTTCATGTAAAGTGAAAACACAAAAATTTTCATTTTGAGAAAAGGAAACAAGAGCTTTCAACGCAATTTTTACTATTGATGTACTTGTATTAAAATATTAAAACATTACATAACATTGTTTTGTTATTATTTACATAACACTGCATTAAAACATTATAACTGTCCAGTTTATAAAAATTAAATTTTTTTCTGTATGAAATTATATTTCTCTAAATGAATGTTTTAAAATTTTCTCTGCTTTCTTACGCAACAGTCGAATAGCGCTTAGAGCTGGTGATATGGTTATTGTATAAATATTTAATGGAAAAAAGTCTTATTAGTAGTTTTTAACGTTTCTTGGGAAAAAGTACTGGTTTTTAACGTTTCTAAAAACTTTAAAAGATCTTGCTGTCTTGTGACTTATATCACTTCTCTGACAGAAACATCAGATCAAGTCCGCGAATTTTATCGGGTCAAAAGGCAAGGTTTGCGCATTTCGTTGGCTGAGGCCTTAGGCTTCTTATAGGTGGCAGTGCGAATTTGCCTAGATCCGTTCTGGCTTTGAAGGAGAATCTTCCGCGAACGGATCCAGAGGTCTCTCGCCTCTTGAGATGCCTTTCGGCTCGACAATATTTTAAATGACGCAAAAATATCCATGCCATCTCCGGAAATGAGCCCAGTTCCAAAGCTGTAGCAGAGCGCTGTCCTATCACAATGCAAACGAAACGGCCCTAAGTAAATTCAGAATCCACATTTAAACTGAATAACGTCATAAACTTATCCTTTCGTAATTCAAAGAGGTAATAAATATATCTTTTTTGTATTTTTTATTACATGAATAGAAATGGCGTAACAACTTGGGCAACAGAGATCAGAATAAGAAATTAAGGAGAATTTCAAAGATAAAAAATCAAATACCATACATTTCTCTATCGTTGCCTGTCGTTATACAGAGCTAAAGTCTTTCAAGTGAAGAACTGGTGGATATACATTTCATCACCTTTAATCTTTTATTTACATAATTTTCGTAAAATGATTTCCACCCCGGATAGTTTTAAAGAAAAAATTAATATAATATTTAATTTTTAATATATTAGCCCTTTATAACTTTAAGATAAATAAATAAAAGGAGCAAAATACCGGGCTTGGAATAAATATACAGTGGATAAGCATTTTAATTAGATCAGCAAAAGAATTCACGTTTTAGATACCATTCAAACGTCTTGTAAAATTAAATTTTTATTTATAGATATTCATTTAATTACAAAATCCAATATGAGGATAAAAATTAAGGAAATAATCATAGAAATAAACATTTATTTGCAGAACACTATTTCCGATTTCAAAACTAAACTGTCAAATAATACTAAAACAGCTATATATCAGACCCTAAATGAGATCAAAACATATTACCACCAAAATGTAAAAGAAAAAATTGTAGTTTGATGCTACATTGAAAACCCGGAAGTGTCTTTTGTTGCAACTTTTCCTTTTGAAGCAATAGAAGGTCGTACTGGATTTAATATGCTTCAGCCTTCAAACTTCAACATAATTTTTACTCTAAAGGCTTCAAGAAATTGAGAAATAAAACGTAGACGTAATATCCAATATGCAGAGAATAATACCGTATTTGTGGAATATATGGAAAGGGTTAAAATTTTAAATTTAGGCATAATTCGTTATTCGACTGACTGAAGATTCGTAGAAGAGTTATCTTCAGTTTTCAAGTTCACTACAGTTTTGTAGTAAAATGAAGCTTTTGTGGGAAATAGGTACCGAGCTAATATGTATTTTGCTTAACACTCACCATTTTAAATGGCAGAATTTATTTTAAACCGCTATATGTATCTTCATATCTGTTCTACAGCTTCAAAATTAATTTAATTGGGATTTAGAAAAGTGAGAGCGGGTCGCGCTCTTTAGTCACTCGAGTGCAGCTCTGACACGAATCGATTTCGACTATTTGCGGGCGAGCCCGATTTCGGTTGATACAGCGCAAGTGGGAGACTAAACACACGAAATTTAGAGAGAGCCAGCCAGTCACAGCTTGTCCGTCAGCGTGCTTGCTAAAAAGGTATCCCGCGCAACCTTTTAAAAGTACCTACTCGGCGCATTAAGCTACTTGTATCAGCTGCAGATCTCAGAAGTATTTTTGGCGTCAGTTTAATAAGTTGTTATACCTTTGCCTTGTTACTTTTATAAAACGAAACATGTTTTTAGATGCTACCTGTCTGGCATGGCTGCAAAGAAAACGGAAGACGAAAAAAGTCAATTCAAAGTTGAATGGTTCGCGTTTATAGAAAACACGAATAGCTTTTCGACTTGTCTTGTTTGTCAAGAAGCATTAGGGCATAATAAAGTATAATTTCGAGAGACACTTTGTATCTAAACACGCGTCTGTTTAAATAACCCGCAGGTGATGTGAGGAAGAAAACAGTTAGAAAGTCGAGAAAAATCAAGTTCTATGTTTAATTAAGGAACGCGATCTTCTAACAACATTAAAATTTCAAGCTTTATTGCTAGTCAAGAGATGTAAGAGAGACACAGACGGTGAACACTATAAAAGTAGTTTTATAAATGCATCCAAAAAGCTATTCCGAGATTTTAAGAACAAGGCAGAATTAAAAATTGAAGAATTACCACTGTATACTGAAATATTAAAAGACAGATCATTCAAAATGTTTTGAATATAACCCACCAGCAGATCGAAGATTTTAAACTGGTTTCAGCTGTCAGCAGCTGTTGACGAATCTTGTGACATAAATGACACAGAACAAATTTCACTTTTTTTTATTTATTTCGTCTATGAGTCCTAAAGAACTGTTCGAATTATTTCCACTAAAAGGTTAAACACATGGCGACTATATTAGAAATACTCTCTTTGAATGCATAGAAAAACATCATATTCCGCACGATGAAATTGTTTCAACTTCAAAAGATGGAGCAAAAAGTATGACTGGAGTGAGAAAAGGTTCTATTTCTATTTTGAAGGGAAAAACTAATCTCAGGGTACTTGTTTACATCGCATTCATTATTTTGTTGCCCAGACGTTTTCAGAAGAAATTTTCAATGTTATGAAAATGGCGATCAAGAAAGTCAACACAGTCGTAGCTAAAGTTCTTTATCATCGACAGTTTAAAGAATTTTTAATTAAAATGGAGAACGAATACCAAATCTTTTGCTGTATAATAAGGTAAGTTAGATTTTTAAGAGGAAACATTTTAAAAACATTTCGCTTCCTTATTATTACAAATTAAATCATTTCTCCTTGAGAAGGGTGTTGACTATCCTGAATTAATGCAAGATCAGTGGATCGAAAAATTTTATTTCTTGGTAAATGTTACGTCTCATCTAAATAATCTTAAACTACGGGGAAAATGAGACACAATTTTTTCGATGTTGGAAGAAGTAATTTTATTTGAAAACAAATTATCTCTTTTTCTTCAAGGTCTTGAAAGGAAAGCATTAATTAATTTTCCAAGCCTGCTGAAATATCGCCAAGGAAATAATTCGGTAATTGACATTTACTAATTCAAAACAGCAGTTTTAAGTATGAGGGAAGCTTTCCTAAGGAGGTCTCAGGAATTCAGAAGTAACATAGTGACTTTAGCCTTTGTTAAAACAACAACAACCTCTCAGAGCTGACGTAACAGAACTGAATTTTTCTCTTCAAAATATTCATATTAACGCTTCTGAGATGCAATTACTGGAATTAAAAAACAAAGAATTATCGAGCTCCAACTTTGAACGCCTTAATGTTCATATAGGAAAATTAGAGAAAAATAAATATGATCTCAGTTACAGTAAAAGTGGTCTGCTTTGAAAGGCCTGGAGAAGAAAGCATGATAATTTTCAACACTTGGAATAATATTTCTGACTGATATGAGCAGTTGAAAAAACTAGCATTTGCTATTCTCTCACTTTTTGGCTCTACATATTCATGTGAACAATCTTTTTCAATCATGGACCTTATCAAAAGTAAACTGGGAAATCATCTTATTGATGAGAACCTGGAATCCTATCAAAACAACGACATACAAAGCTAACTTATCCAAACTTTCCAAAGAAGTGCGAGGTCATTGTTCACATTAAATACGTGTTTTGTATTATTTTTATTTTAATTTATTAAATGTTTTTTCAATAAATAATAATAATAATAATAATAATATGATATCTGGTTTTATTTAAAGCTAGTATCTAGTTGAAAACAATTTCTGTAAACAAGATTTTTTGAAAAGAAATTTGGCTTTCTAAAGAAATCTTGGCCGCTTTACTGCTGATCTATGGTTCTTTCGACTAATGAGATTGCCGGCCGCTGGTTTAGAATGTCATTCATCCTGTAGTCTACAGCATTTTTGGTAGCAGCTCATAGATGGCAGCACCAGCATCTTCAAAATACACAGCGAAAATTTGTCGATAAATAATTTAACTATCAAATTAATTTATAATAAAAAATAGCTCTTTAATGAATATAGGTTTATTCATAATACGTAAGCTTCAATTTCCACCTGCTGCTCCCCCCCGAGATGAATTATTTTAAAAAGAATGCTTTTCTCTTCCAAAACGATTCACAGACCAAAGCTGCGTTTGATTTTGATGGCATGGGCCTAAGTTTTTAAACGCGTTGTTTGTTAATACCATAGTCACCGTCATTAAGAGATGCTGGATTACATTGTTAGATATGATTTACGTTATGGCCGATTTATTGACGACCATGTTACTCAGTGTTTTTATAATGTGGATAGTCAGTTTTCTCACATTTTAATCCCGTAGGAAAAGTTTGAAGATTTATCCAAATCAACTTACATCCTGAGTATTTGTACCATTTTTTAATTAATTCCAACACTCAGTTTCAAATTTTATTATAAATTTTTTTGTATCGATTATATAGCAATGATCAGTAGCTACTGCTACCTAAAAATTAAACTGAGAGTGATCTGATTCATTCTTAAAGCTATTAGAATTCATCTACTGTCATTTAAGAGTATATATACAGAGAGAGATCTTAATATTAGCTTAGACATCTATTGTTTTTGTACGCATACATATTCTTCCCATTTTTCAAAGTTCAACAATCATTTTGAATCTGCTGCTT